>VXBJ01000879.1:2864-93634 GCA_013400055.1 Nycticryphes semicollaris | reverse complement strand
CAAACTTACTGAGGGTGCATTCAATCCCCCTGTCCAGATCATCGATAAAGATATTGAACAAGACCGGCCCCAGAACTGAGCCCTGAGGGACACCACTGGTGACTGGCCGCCAACCGGATTTTGCTCCATTAATCACAACTCGCTGGGCACGGCCATCCAGCCAGTTTTTAATCCAGCGGAGGGTACACTTGTCTACACCGTGATTTTCCAGTTTCTCCAGGAGAATGCTGTAGGGGACGGTGTCGAAGGCCTTACCAAAGTCCAGGTAGACAACATCCACAGCCTTCCCCTCATCGAGAAAGCGGGTCACATGGTCATAGAAAGAGATCAAGTTGGTCAGGCAGGACCTCCCTTTCATAAACCCATGCTGGCTGGCCCTGATCCCTCGGCTGCCCTGCACTTGCCTTGAGAGCTCACTCAGGATGATCTTCTCCATGATCTTTCCCGGTACCGAGGTCAGGCTGACAGACACCAGCGGCTCTGCCCTGAAATACAGGATCCTCTGAGAAGACCGTCGCGCGCCTGAGGTAACTGAGAGGCGGGAAGGGGCGCGCGTACCTGAAGTAATCGAGGGGGGGCACGTGCATGAGGGAGAGTTGTCGGGGAGAGCGGGGCGGCGCCGGCGGCTCAAACCGGTTGAAACCGGCAGCGGCACCCAGAGGCTGACAGGAGCGTGAGGCGTCCGCGGAAAGGGAACGCTTGCTGTCGTGAAGTTGCTTCACTTCTGTAACAAACTTTCGCTGAACAGAAAAATTTATACAGCAAAACAGGTAAATCATAGGATCATACAGTGGTTTGGGTTGGAAGGGACCCTGAAATCACCTAGTTCTAACCGCCCCCCACCAGACACCTTCCACGAGACCTTGGCCTTGAACCTCTTCAGGGGTGGGGCATTCACAGTTTCTCTGGGCAACCTGGTCTCACCAACTTGAGAATAAAGAATTTCTTCCTAGTGTCTAATCTATACCTTGCCAGTTCCACCTTAAAACCGTTACCCCTCATCCTGTGAGGGTGTCACTCCCTGGTAAAAAGTCCCTCTCCACTTTTTCTGTAGACTCCCTTTAAATACTGTTTTATTACTCAGTGACAATTCATATGAGACTTCTAAAACTTCACATGTGTCAGAGCCTGAAAAATATTTATCCCCCTCACATAAAAGGAGATGGAGACCCAGTGACAGAAGATCACAGAAAGGACAAGAGGAAGACGCCTGTCTCCTGAAGCTAACTTTAATATTTTATACTTCTTTAATGATATGAATTCTTAGTTTGTTTCCAAAGTCAATATTTAATATCTAGTTGAGTCACGGTCATTTTCTTCATTGCTTCCTGCCCGCCCTCCAGCACTGCCAGGGAACTCTCATACTCTTTGGGGCTTTTCTTTGAAAGCACTCATTCTCTGAAAACTTTGTAGAGAATGGAAAGGTGGGGGGAGAAATGAGAATTCTACTTTTATTCTTTATGTACTGCTAAATTATAGTGCCTAGGGGACAGTTATGTGATGCAAACTAACACTGATGGAAATTATGGGGCTGTAGTCTTCTGTAAGTTAAAGTTTAATGCTTAAAGTATATTTTATGGTAAGTTCTGGTGCTTATTTTTTATTATTCCATGTTTTCCCTTGACTTCAAAGCTCAGATAATGCAAATATAGTAAAATGCGTAGATAATGATATTTCACCTCAGTTTTACAGAATAACTACCGTAGAGTGTATATATCCTGGAGTGGAAAAGGGAATGTACACATATCAGGGAAGCTTAGAAATTCTCTCAAGGTAAACCAAAGGGAAAAAGGAACACTTTCCTCACTGTAGCACCAAAACAAAGCAACCCGATGAAGTGCTCGATCACTACAAAACAGTAGTCTTAATACGGAGTCATAGAATGGTTGGAGTTGGAATGGACTTTAAAGATCATCTAGTTCAGCTCCACTTCCCTGGGAAGGCAGGGATATCATCCACTAGACCAGGTTGCTCATAGCCCCTCCAGCCTGGCTGTGAAGTTTTTGATCAATTTGTAACCTCATCTAGCTCTACTGAAACTAAAATCCTCTTTAATGGAAATACTCGCATGCATTAGATCCTTTCTGACTGCATGTAGATGCATCAAATGCAACACAGGAATCCTGCTATTCCCTCCATTGTTTCCAGGGTAAATGTCCTCAGGGTTGGGAGTACTGAGAAATCTCAAAGATGCCAGGGAAGGGCAAGGGAAACCTGGTCTAGGGAAGGAACACGACCACAATAACACAGCAGAGGCAGTCACTGCAATGGCACAATTAAAGGAAATTACATTTACCAGTGCTTAAGACACAAGGTCCCAATTTGAGCCTGGACCCAACGTCACCTAAGAGCTACTATCTGAATAATTCTAAGGAAGAGACCATTTATCTGTTGAGACTGTTTCAGGGCAGCTGAAACAAGTAGCGTGAGATCTGCCTTAAATGTCCGCAGATCTCCAAATCCTACTTCCAGAGGTTGTTAGCCATTAGATACTCTGACTAAAACATGGTGTATCTGGGAGAATTAAGGTACAGTCTACTTTTCAATATAAATTAAACAGTTTGACTGAAAGAGACATTCAGATAGCTCATCCTCACACAATGTTTTGCGAAAAGTGCATTACTTCATGTACTGAAATGGTATTTGAGAGAAAGATTAGCATGGCTTCATGGGCTATCCCTGCTATTAAAAAAAGACTATAGGAGTACCGTGTTTATATAGATACTATGAGCAATGAAAGAAACAAAAAAATGTGTTTGGAGAAAAGGTTGTGGGAACTGAAATATTAGTAGCTACAGAATAATAGCAAATCACAAATACAACTTGCATATCTTATGTTCTGATTTTAGAGACTCGTATCAGCATTGATACTCGAGGCTAAAACTAGTCTAAGAAATGGGACTTTGCCATCTGCTATAAGTGAGGTTGAACCTTGCTAAAACCATCTTTTTCTACAATGCATTATTAATTCTCACTGACACATCACCTTTCACTGCCATTTGCTTTAGTTAAAACTGGGAATCAGTCTTTCAGATCAAAATGGCAGATACAATTCCTCTGCTCTGATACAAATCATAAGATAAGGAAAAGGCATTTGCCTTTTTCCTATGTTTTGGAATTATTTTATTTCAGAGAAGTAGAATTGTCACATCCAGAGTACTTGTCATACATGTCTATGTGCATGCATCAAAGGAATTCCTTTCTTCCAGTAGACCTTATATACCTAAGACTAATTGAAATATTTCTACTTGAATAAAAGGGAATTATGCACCATGATTTCTGGAGAAGAAGCAGGTTTGTCTAATCACTTGGTTTTTTTAAAGTCATTACGTTTCTTGTGATCCACTGAGCAAACCTATTTGCATAACTAGGTTTTAAATGCAAATCAGATAAAAAAAATTACTAAGTGGATGATTTGTACAATACAGCCTCTAGGTCTCTTGCAGAATTACTTTGATGAGGGAATGTTCCTTTAATTACGCTGAAGGCCGATTACCCCATTACAGCGACATTGTTTTGTGAATTGCATATAATTTTGCTGTTTCCAAAGATTCGCTGCCATAATTCTAAAGAAAATGCAAACAGCAAGCAGACGCTTGAGACACATTAAGCAAAAGATGAAGATGCTTTAGTGAATTCAATTTAAGCTGCAACATCAAAGTGATTTTGTTGAATAAAACATAATGCAATAATGAGTCTGTGTATGTCAACTCTGCGGAGAAGATAATAGCTGGAGAGCTAGCTTTCTTTTCCTCTTTTCTAGACTCTTCTTTTCTTAGACTCATTAGTCAGAGACAATGTTGCTAACAAAAATCCTTTCTAGTATATGCTTTTTTCAGTTTAAGTATATTCCCTACAGTTGTATTTCACAGTTGAATAAAGTGTTAAAGGAATTAATTTGTCAGCTTCACTGCACCACTAATGAGATTACACAATACATTTTTTTTTTATCCGTTTATGTCTGATGTTAAGGATAACATAATGTATAGATCACTTTAAGTCACTTTGCAACGTTTGCTGCCTTTTTAGAGAAGGAATGTTTAAAAACTTATGCAATTAAAAGAAAACAAAAATCCCAGTTAATACTCTACAGTTTTTTCATTATTCTACTTTCTGACATAGTTCTTTATCAATAACTACACTGAATGCAGCAAGGCCATGAGCCTGTTATGTACAGAGTAAGGACTACACATGGCTCTAATGAGACTTGAAGTTTGGAGCTCATGGTTTCTTCCCTCCTTTTGAAGGTGCTTAAACCTGAATTGCATACAAGTAGGTCTTTTGAGACTGCAACAACATTCACCTTTATTAGAAATGAAATAAAGATTAAAAGTTAATACTAAGGAAAAGAAAAAGTAACAGGATTTCTTATTCATTTTAGGTTCCACCAGACCCATTCTAAATTCCATATGGAATTAACCTATAAGGTCAGTTAATTCCAGCACAGCTATCATATCTTTCTTTTAAAACCTACCAAAACATCTATAATCTGATGTTTGTAAATGGAGAGGTGACTCCTAACACTTGTATCAGTGCTGCTTTTCAGTTATTTCTGTCTTGGGCTTTTACAGACTTTACAGTTTTAGAAAGAACAACCATCTGCTTTGGTGACACATAACCCTTTGCTGCAGAAAACTCTCTGGATTCTAAAATTCTAGTATGCCGGCAGCATTTCAGCTTTAAGGAAACTCCATTTATTCATGAAGTCATCATTTTATATGGGAAAAGAAAGGTAATAAATCAAAATCTCAGACATTCATCATTTAGAGGGGTGTCTCACCATGTAAATTTAAATTGTTTTAATAGTTTGGCATAATTTTATTTAGTCTTCAATAAATAACAAATGGCAAAGAAGAACAGCCAAACTTATACATCACTATAGATATGAATCAAAGGAAAAATAAGAACAAAATGTTTCATAAAGACAAAGCAGCAAAGGAACTAAAAGAAAACATTATTTGTAGGAGAAAAGATGAGGCATGTAGACCAGGAATAAAAACACAGTATATAACAAAAGCTGTTTAAGTGTCCATCCTTCTGATGAAAGAAATACAGAATGGAATCTGTACTAATAAAGTACTATCCACATACTGGAATACTTTTTTCACAACATTCAGAAATCCACATTTCTCTGTCTTAAGTCATTTACCCTACTGAAAATGCAGTAGTAATGGCATCAGCACGTGTATGGCTTTCATTCAAGCTTTGCATTCTTTGCTGTTCCACCTATGTTTCACAGTCTTCTGTTATTCATTAGTAACAAAAGAATTACACTGTTCATATGATTTAAAAATCTAATAATAAAATCCAAAAATTACTCATAATTCCAAAAAAGAAACTCCATGGTCAAGAGGAATCAATCACGTCTATGAAAGCAGAAAACAGGCTGCAGTTTATCAAAGAATATTTAGCAATGTGTTTTTTGTAGAAGGGAACCTTTAAACTAGAGGAATCCAGTGGTTGTTAGTATTCTACAGCAACGTGCAGGACTCGACAGAATGTAAGGAAATTTTAGAGACTGATCATGCATTCTTTTTTATAGGTGCCATGTTTGTAATATGTGTTTGTCCCTGGCTGATGCCACAGTAGGTGTTATAAAAATATGTATGGATAATTTATAAAAGAACTCAGTAGTCATCAAAGACCATTGCTGTGATGATGCAGTATGCATGAAGGCCTTGGATAATAGATTATAGTGGAAGACATTGGAAGGATACATTTTGGTCTATGTTTTTTCTGCATTTCTAAAAGTCTAGGAACTTTAGACATCTTAAGCTACAAAAAGAAATTCTCCAAGTGAAAGCATTTTGAAGGTCGGTGTTTCTCCAAGTCATTAAAACAATTAAGTTTATGATAAAGAAAGATTGCTGAATCTATATATGCTTTTAGCAGGTTCACTTAGATATCACCTGAGGCCTTTCATCAGAAAGATACAAATTCTGTTTGTCAGTATAAGCTGCAGATTGATGATTATTCATAATAAGTAGTATTACATTTTTTTAAATACATGTTATTAGCATATTTTTAAAGGGAAATAAAACATTATGGTGGTTTCAGTTCTGCATCTCCACAGTGGACTTTAACAGAACCAACTGCTGCTGTCACTCAGAACAGTAAAAATGAGAAGGGATTTCACTTATGGACCATTAAATGCAATGGAGTTATTATTTGAGATGAGAATCTGTCTGCAAATAAAATGCCTTTTGTTGAGACAAAAGCTGAAGCTACATAGATGAAGGTTCATTACAGTCTCCTTTCTGGGTCTTTCAATTTTGAACCGTAGGAAAAAGTTGTGGCACAATCAAAGGCAGCAGTTCAGAACTTCTAAGATACATTAAGTGTAAGAAGGCCAGAGAAATCGTTAAAACTTCAGAGTCTGTATCTAGTTTAAATTTATGTAGAGGACGTCAAAACATTTCTCTGTGCCAGCACTGTTCCCTGTACCTTAAGATAATAAAATGTGATCCTTTCGTTAATGATTCAAAGTGGCCAAGGCTATTTTAAAATAGATCGATGATCTGCGAAAACTGACACTTTGGCCCTTAGAAATTCAGGCTTTGCTCAAAGTTAAGTTAAGGTTGCCTTAACTTTTCTTTCATGCAAACTCTAAGGAAATTAGCAGGCTCCTTGAACAGAAGCATGAGATGGAACTATGTTTTAATTTTTATTATGGTCAATTCTGCTAACTTGAAGATACTAATTCAATGTATATTGCCTATGCTTATTCAATTCCTCATGCTCACATGTAGCAATAAGAAATCATGAAGTTTCTGCTAATGTTATATTAGCTGTATGTGCTTGTAGCATAGGGTTCTAACAGAGGGTAAGGCACCTTGTCACTATAGGCACCTGATGTCTCTTACCCTTCCTCTCCCACTTCACCACCAATTTATTTGGTGTCTCGCCTTAAGTCAAGAGTGTAGACAGATGTCAGCAAGGGGTGGTGAACCTGTGTAACTGGATCAGAAACTCACACACTGTGTATAGGCAAGAATGAGAGGTATCAAATAGCGGGCTGAACTTTTACACCTAGCTATTACCAGGTGGCAGATAGCTTTGTCCAAGCTATTATGTCAGGCAGAGGCCATAGAATTCTTCTGATCTTTTCAAACTTACTATGGTATTATATAGCAAAATCACATTCCAGGAGTTCTGGAGCATTGGCAGCTGAAGCAGATAAAGAATAGCAACAGCATAAAATCCAAGCCAATATTTTTTGAGCAACAAGTATTAGAGACTAGGAAACTACTGCCCCAGTAGCAATACCACAATGTTATAGAATAGAAACTCTTCAAAAGGGAAACACTTCGTAAGCTAGACAGCCTGTGATGATCAGAAGAGAAGTATATGAACCTATGTAAAAGACTAAAATAGGAAAGGTAAATCTGAGCTGATTGGGTAGAATTAATGGGCTTGTTTCTAAACACCTTTCAAACTCTCTAGTATACAATTTTTGAATACCAGCTGTATTATTTTTACTGGCAACAGCTATGCTATCTGGCATATTTCTTTTTTTTATTTTCATTTGTATTCCCAAAGACATCATCAGCACAAACATGATTCTCTTCTCTAAAAATTCTTGTATTCTCATCTCCAGTCCCAATGGCAGGCTAAGTGATGTTTTCTGAATTTACTTCTGTATTCATCTATCAATATCTGACCATCAGGCCAAACACATAATTTTGACAACAATAATGAGTGGTCTCTCTTACACACCTACAAACATTAAGAAGAGTCAGATATCCATATGCACACTCCTGCGTCTGCCCAAAGTATTCAGTATGGATGATCTTAAAAACCTCTACAGGCAGTTACTGGGACCATACAGAGATAGCTTTGGAGGCTTTATTTTAAAATTACTAAAGAAAATAGCAATGTGTTCTCACATATGGAGTCTCTGTATATATCATATATTGTATATAATCTTGAAATGTATACCATTTATGCCTTCTGAAAATCGGAGAAGTAAACCTATCTTCATGAGCACATTTTACAGTTACAGAAGGCATTCAACTGCCATAGTGTTGCATACAATAAAAGACTTGAGAATCAAAAATTAGTATTAGTGCTCTCACAATGATTTCTTCAGTCACAGGCTGTCACCTTAATATGTGGAAGTAGTTCTCTCCGGACTGAATGTACTGCAACTCCACTGAATGTGGTGTAGTTTGTAAAGAAACAGAGAATGTAAGGTCATGCTTCAGAAAATTACAGTAATTGGAGGAGTTGAACTTGAGACAAATAGGCAGTTCCCACGTTAGTGTCCTGAGAAATTACCAGATTCAAAAAAAGAGATAAGTAAGAAAAGAAACGTGATTTAGAATAAGAATTTTTCCTTAGCTGAATGCTTACATGTATTTTCTGAACTCCAGTAGGCTGTTAATACTACACTTTGACTCCTACACCTGCATAAATATTTCAAAGCATGCTTACTTCTTTCCTGTTAACTCATTTTCTCTTAAAAATCCTTCTGGATTCCATTTCTTCTAACCTACGTCCTCTTTCCTTATCTCCTTACTTCTGGAAAATCTAAGATGGAACCAAAAAGATAAAAAAAAAAATCAAAGATGGAAAATCAAAGATTGAAAAGCAGCTGCTGTATTTATGGCAAAGCTCTCAAAACCAGCTCGCGCTATTGAAAGAAGGTGTCTTCTTTGTTAATTGTAGCTCTCTTGCATCTTTTGCAAGACTCTTGTTCACTGTGCTTGCCATTTTTGCATCAGTTTGAATTGTTTATACATTTGTCCAACCTAGAAGTACTTCTTTCAAACAAGAAAATACTAATCCTCACTGGAATATGCACGAGGCTTGTTCCCAAAATCAAGACTCCCAGATTAACTTTTGGCACTGCATTGCTGGATGTATTTCTTAGAGATTTCTATAATACATTCTACCATTTTTTTCTTGCATAAAGGTGCCTTATTTTGCTTCTCTTACTTCTACTGAATTTTGGGGAAAAATAAAAATTTTAATACCCTAGGTTTGCTCTATTTATGATTCTAGAAAACATACTAGAAATGTAAGATTTTTAAGAAAAAACAAAAAGGCTCCCGTTTTTTCAACTTGTGGACAGTGTTAACAAAGTGCCTGTTTTTCTAAAGTTAACACTCTTTCCTAACTGGATTAGTTGGGGATAGGTCTCATCCAGAAGTAACAGAAGTTACTTCACAAGTGGGTATTATAGCTTCCAAAGGCTTTGTCTTCAGAAGTCAAGTAATCTTTGACAAAATAAGGTCCCTATATCCATTTTGTGGAGCAACAGTGACATTTAGTGGCCACAGAAGCAATTCCTAAATCCTGTTGACCCTTTATTGTCTTGATGACCCTAGGAACATTTAGCATATGCTCTCACCTTCTCTGTGAATCAGTTAAATTGCCCTTCCTTCTATCCCCATCCTTTTGTACATTGTAATAAAATATTTATAAAGGGGTAAAAAGCTATTTTCTATAATAGATAGACCACAGTCATTTTAACATCAGTTTTTGTTTTGAGGGTCTTCCTTGAAAGTCAGCTCTTCTCCGTATCATAATAAAACATTTAAGAGGCAAATAAATGCCACCTGGTTTGGGAATCAGACCAAAGCAGTGCATTGTACAAATCAAATTCCAAGGAATAGAACAGACCATTTTCTCCCTTATATTTTCACTCAGTTATCTCAACATTGTATTATTAAACTCAAATTATACATTTGTGGTTTTACTTTGAGCTATGAACAAGATGTACTTGCTCTTACGAAGTCCCTGTTTCCTACCCCACTTCATAGGAAATCCCCTTTCCCAGATGTCTGTACACCTGTTGGTATAATTTTAAATTATGTCTGCACAACTCTGGAAACAAAATGGGAAGAGGAGCAGAGCTAAAGCTCTCCTAGCCGACATGCTGTACCACCACAAGCAGCTCCCTTCTTGACTGTGGGAGCCACAGGCTGAGGAACATTAGGCATCATTTATTTTGCAGCACAATCCAAGCCATGGTCTATCTTTCAGCACAGAGTGAACAACCAGGTCTAATACCCAGTACAATAGTTCAAAGGCACTCTGGTAGGTTACATACGTTCCTTCTGATGCAGGTTTTAGGAATAGATTTGCAAGGTGCCAAGAGAAGAAGCGGTCAACACATGCAGCAGAATACTTCAATACCAGAACACCGAGGTACATTCTTGAACCTACATGTGATTCCTCACATTTCTTATGAAGTTACAGCTTGACCAAATTCAGCACCCACCTAAAGTTTCACTCCCTTATACATAATTCTGTGTACATTGCTTTTTTGTTAGATACCATCTCGACTTCACAACATATAGAAGCAGCCTCATTGAAGGGTTCCATAGACCCTTGCATGTGAAATTAAGCGTATGAGTTCCTTTGGGATTACAAGCATTTAATAAATATTGTTCTCCTTAATCTCACTTTGATTTCAGGAGTTCCATCTATGTTAACAAAGGAGATCAGGTCTTTGATAATGATCATACAAAAACAAAAATGACGCTTAGAGCTTTTTAAACAGAATTCTTTAACTTAGCCCATGAAGAATATCCACAATCTACTGATGTGTAAACTCCTGGGAGTCCATCCTGTGTTGCATACTGGGTCTCTCATAGAGAAAATGCTCATTGATGAAAGACCAAAGGAGAAAATCTGACATTCAACTAATGTCATTTTGAGTACCACAGCAGCAGCTCTCATACTCATCTTGTCTGTATTATACACTGACGTTCAATGGAAGAAGTAAGTTAATACCTACATAATAGGAAGTATTGAAAGAATAAGAGTTGAGAATCTTCAGAGAGAGCTGGATGAATAAAACGCATAGTTCTGCTATTTGACAAATGACTGGAAAATAGGACATGACTATGTTTTCCTGAGTGCACTCATTTCATTGAGCGCTTAATTCCTTGTTTTCCCACTTAAAGCAAATTTTGTTATTGGTATCCCAGTTTGGAGAAAGCTTCCATATAACCTGTATGCCCAAGCCCATATGCAGCTGTGAAAACACAGCACTGCAGTTTTTCCAGCCATGTACTAAAGTTATCCTTCAAGACTCCTGAATTTAAAGGGCTATTTCAGGGATGTATTGTCTGTCCTGACCAAACTTCTTCCCTATAAAGAGCTTCGAAAATGTTTTATAGATTTAACCACAGCCAGGAGATTCTTTCAGGTAGAGCTATAATTTCTCATTGAAGAACTTAAAATTGTGGTTTAATATAGTACTTTTCGTTCTAGTCATTTATTTTCTTCTGTCAGCCTTGACCCCAACTCGTAAACAACAGCAGTAGCTGGTACACCACTGAGGTGCAGTGTAGAGACACCTTGTTCAGCCAGATCACCGTAGCTTATTTACTGGCAGCAGGAAGCTCAGCAGCTAATAATCTAGTTTCTTGCAAGATCAGTGTTGCACTTTGCCAGGGCAGTGTGACCAGTTCTCTAGAGCAGAACAGGTTCCTACCCAGACCACTCTGCCTCCTTACATTACAGCAACTTGAGTTTTTAGTTCCATGTCACAAAAAACCCAGAAAGCACTCTGGAAGCACATATTAATCCATTTTCCCCTTAAACTTACTTTATTTGGCAAGCTTTAACAAGGCCCTCCAGTTCATAATTTGTAGCTATGCTTTTTTACTGGTTGCATCTTAACTGAAAAAGCCAAGCAAAGAGAACAGGTCTCTGTCATCATTGCTGTAGATACAGAAAAGATCTACCTGTCCAAGATATATATAAGCTATCCCTCTATATCTTTTGCTGGAATATTGTTCTTGGCTACCACAGTGGCAATTGTCCCAAAAGTCTGTCCCCAGATTCAGGGCTGTTCATCACTGAAAACAGTATGTCAACGTCTTGTTTCATTTGATGCACATCTTTAAAAATATTTTCATCAGAATTTATAAGATACCGACTGGGTATGTTTGTTATCATAAGGAAATCCAAGCAAGTATTCTTAGCTCTTATCTCTTGACTATCAGTAATTTCCTCTAAAGTTCTAGCAGCAGACATTTCAAACCCATTTCTGAGGAAGTGCCTATGTCATATTTTCTCTTCCTGCAACTAATTGCGTAGATCAACTTGGTAACTATTTCATCCCCAGCACACTTGTTTTTTATCAAGCTTTCTTAACCAGTTGTGTGATTTCCACTCACCTAGCAAATGTGTTACACATAATAGGTAGTCTCACAGCTAAACTTGCTGTGATTTACTAAGAATGTAACAAAACCAATCAGATTTACATATTTTGCTTTGATACCCCTTCTAAATTGGGTATTCCCTTAGGAAACGTTAACATATCTATCACCAAGCCTTATGTATGTAAACATCCTTTTGGGTTTTGAGCAATATTTTGTTTCAGAATACTAGAAAATAATTGACCCGTTTTCCTCACCTTTTGCATTACTGCATATTTCCTCTATTTTACAATCCCTGTTGCAAATCTATTTGGCAAATGTCATGGCCCTAGTGTGGTCAAGTTTTCCTTTTCCTGGTAGTGGCAGCTTTTTTTCCCTCATGAGGTGCTACAAAAAATTGTTAAAACTCTATGGCAAATTCCACAGTTTCTCAGTATGTCTGTCTTTCTTTTGCTTGCATAGCCAAGTCCACGCAAGTATAAATAAATCAATTTATAATTTATTGCCATTGTATTTTAGGAGTCCTCATATGTATCAAACACACCAAAAGCTCAAGTCTGTTTACATATTCTGCCAATTTCCTTTCTATCCAGCTCCCCACTATTTCCTGGCAAGATTAATTTCGTGGCTGACTTGAAACAGCATGGCAAGGGTGTACAGTCTCTTTTTTCTGGATGTAGATTTTGAGTATCATCAAAATTATATTAATGAAATTTGAGGCAACAGAATCCCATTTCTGTCCATTGCCTGAGCCAAGACTGTTATGCTGATGGTAAATAGTGGTAAACTGACCATCTGAATAGTATTGCAACATTTTGCATTGATTTGTATGAGCAAAAATAATCTAGAATACCTCTAAAGTAGACAACTGTTGGAAATTACCCATGGTTTCTTACTGATCTGGTTCCATTTCTGACTGACTTCTATTGATCTTTGAATTTTTAATCTTTTTCTAAATGTTTTTTCTTAGCACCTTAGGCTGTTTTTTAAACTAAGTCTAGTGCTCTGTTTTATGATGAAAAATCAGGTTGTTTATCCAAGATCGCAAATCTGCAAATGAGAAAATAACTGAATCGGCTCTCTGCATCCAGGCTTACTGGTGTAACTACTGGCCTGAATTACCTGAAATACAAGGCAAGCATTACAAAGCACATTGATCAGACAGATTTTATCTCTAGAAATATATGCTTAATAAAGTAAAAAAAAAAAAATTTCACCAAAACATTAATGTAACCATAATTGCGAAGGAAAAGCCATCAAAACATTTTTTTGATCAAGTTCAAAATTACTTGTAAAACTGATAAAATTATGAAAGCAAAACAATAAAATTGAAAGACTACTTTATCAAGTAGTCAAGATAAATATTTCTACACAGCATTTCAAATCTCGAAAGGTGTGTTGTCACTTATTCTATTGTTGCTGTAATCTGAATAATCACTTCTACCCTAATTCTCCTGTTTTGAGACAATTTAGCCCTGTGTGTACACTGCCTTCAACTTCCACCTCAAGTTTTCTTTAAATGCTCTACAAATCCATTTCTATGCTTATGTTGTGCCTCAGGAGGCTATAATCAAGAAAGGAAATACAGCGTAATATTACTATAATTTTCATTTTAAAGGCTTGCTGATAACTCAAGACAGCTGCAATCATTATTATTATGGCAGACTCACTCTACCTCTTTTATTGCTCATAACTGTGATATGGGGCTGTATTCATTTTCCCCACCTTTGAAAAGGAGACTGGCTTACAATGAGAAATCTTTCGAAAGGAAAACTTCTAGCTGTGTACCTGATCCCAGTATATTTCTTGCAAACTGTGTGCAAACTCTTCCTGTGCATCTGTTTCAGTAATAAAGTGAACGGTATGAAGCATAATTCCATACAGATCATGTGGGGTTTTGAGATACTTCTCAACTCGTGTTTGAGTATTTACTCAAAGTGTATACATCCCCATGTTTATGGCACCACAAGATAGAAACCAGTGAAGAATCAGATATGCTGTCCAGGCCAAACTGAATGATAGCTCAAACCTTGGCATTGCCTTATTTATACCTCCTTGGTAAAACAGGAGAACAGATTGTTTCAACAGACAATTAAATTTTGCATTCCTTCTGCAAAAATGCATTTTTGCAGAACATTAAACTCTTCCACCTAAACTTTGTCTCGCCCTTGGTCTCTCAAGAAAGCAGCCTCCCAAACACAAAGTTACCTGCTGCTGCAGCCATGGAGCCAGTATCCAGTTGAAGAGCCTGCCTTTGCTCAAGAGGCGAGATGGAGAGAAATGGACCTGGAAAGATGGAAAAAACTTGGGATACATTTGCCTCCACCAAATCACATCTGAAAACAGATTATCTTCCTCAGTACACACTCAAAACAGCTGCCATAAAACATAAAAATAGTATTTGAAGGTAAATTGGAGCACAGAATTCCCTTCTGGCAGCCCAGAGGCATGTAATCTTTACCAGTCCTTTGTGCAAGGTCTGTGGTTACAGGCCTGGCTTAGCAGTGCTGGGGAACTTTCCTAGTGCTTGGAAGCATTTCTCTAGTTTGGAGGATAAGCAGAAAAATAAGCATTTTCAGCTATATGAAATACACGGAAATATCCAATGAATCCTGTTTCCTCCTTATAATGTCCCTGTTTAATATATATATATAATTGTTAATTAAGTGAAACAGAGTTATGCCATCTAGTTTAGCAGTTGCACAGACCTGTAAAGAAATGCTGGCATCAGATTATCCAGGCACTCCCTGTTACTACACCCTTACAAACAATGTATGTACGTCTTTGGCACTGGTGCAGAGAAGCGGTGTTTACGATATTCCCTTAGAGTCTCCCCATCACTCGCATCATGGCTGGCTCAGACAGGGCTCCCTGTCTAGGAAGGGAAATTTCTGAGCTGCGCAACAGGGTATGAATGTGGGAAAAGACGACAAGCATGAGCAAAATGTCACTAAAACTCATCTGCTTCTTCCTCTGCAGTCTGATTGCACCAAATCTCACAGGTAAATGGCTAAAATATCTTCAGTTGACTTAAGTCAGAAGACAACTTAAGCCAAATAGTATGAGTTCGGGTGATCCTGAATTTAAATTTTGTCTAAAATTAATATTAGAATAAGAGAATGAACTAGACAATCCGTAAATTCTATGTTCTGCATGTCAATTCTGAAATCTAAAGGGGAGTTTCAGTGTGAAGGAAATGAATAATACTGTATTTGTCTCTGCTCTTTTGCTGTTCTGTCAGAAGCTAAACTTTCAAGTCCTCTTTCAATGCTGACCTCTTGGAGCTCAGGGAATGCCCATCCTGTGGCATGGATTCCGGGTCAGAGAGGAAGGGTATATAGTCTTAATTAATAGCTCAAAACTGTTCACTGAGGGTCTCCTTTACTCTAGGAGGATGTTGTGCAATCTGTCATCTGCTTCTCTGAGTAAATGCTAGTCTACAAACACCTCTCCTAGATGGAGTTTGGTCCTAGATCTCTCTGGCCAGTTGTTTCTTGCACTTTGTATGATTGTTGTTTCTTTTCCCTTCAAAATGCATAGACCTGTGTTAATGGAATATTTTAGTACTAAACCAGCATACTTCACTGTTTATACTTGGTGCTTTCCCTGTTTACACAACCCAGAACTGTCTTGTCTTTGTGTTTGCTTACAATTGTTTTGTGGGCTGTTGCAACAGATGGATAGGAGAAACCATGAATATAATTTGTTTGGATACGACACAGGGTATGTCTAGATGAACAGTACTTTGGAAGAGCATGAAACTCTCTTCCAAACTACAGCTTTCAGCCTGGGTCTGGGTCCCAGGAGAAAGCAGGCAAGTGCATTATTGCTTTTATTGCTCAGGGACCCCATTTAATTTGTGTACTGCATGAAAAGATCTCAAGTTTTAGCTTTACATGGTTTTAATTTGGTCCTGAGGGCTATCCACTGTGTTTGCAGCAGGGCATGGTTACGCAGTTATGAGCAGCTCTGTACATACAGGCACATGAGACATACTGATTGAAGCTGAATCATAAGTTTCACTTATGATTATTTAGTTATTTAACCTTCCAAGAACAAAATCTTGTAATTTCTAAATGTAACAACTACACACACCTGTGTACATATGTACACTTATGCCCACAGATACCTGTTTCTGTATTTTATTATTATGAAAGGTAAAGAATATCTTTCTTTAGGGATATAGTTCCTTATATCTGAAGGCAGATGCACAAACTAGTGCAACGTTCATGTGAACTCTTATGTCCATAACACTATATCCCACCACCACTGTCTTACCTGCAGTGCTGGAGCCTACGTTTTCTGACCCTCAAGTGCCTTCTGTGGAACAGAATGAATAGCTGCTGAGTGCTATAGCCTTGCTCCAGAAGGGATGTGGCTGTGTAAAAATCAGCAAATGTGCTCTGCAGATAACACACATGAGTATTAGGGTTTTATGTATCTAACTTTTCTTGGAGAAGAATTATAATAAGTAGCAGAATTTGTGCCCACCCTGAATCTATTAATACCAAACAGAAACCTAAATCAGCGAACTTTCTTACACTACACTACACTATCACTATGCCCAGAGTTTTGCCTAGTTGAAAGGAATAAAGAAACCTTAGTGTCTGTATACAAACTTTTGTGGTTCAGCTGAAGTGAGGTGACAGGTCTCACTGTGCCAATGGAAGAGTCACTGGATTTGCAAGAAACTGGGAAAACAGTATACTAAGCTAAGCATAGCCAGGAAATGAAGATTGGTCTCAACCAGATACAAAGCAATATTTGGGCTATTAAAAGGTAGATAGTTGAATTCAGAACTATCTTCTTTTAAAATTGGTTTCTAGACAGTTTACTAAGATAGGGCTCAGTACTGCTGAATGCAAAAGATAAATATCCAAAAAGTCCTGAAGTCAAGGACTTGAAAAATTGGGAAACAATCCAGTGCAGTTCATCCCTGTTCAGAGCTGGAACTCCACTGTGTGCATGAGTCATGTGGAAAAATGAGTGCCTGATCATGTGACTGAAGTCTGTTGAGTAATTCACACACTCGGTTATACCAGCTCCCAAAATTAACACGGGAACCAAGAGTACAAAGAAAAGTAGTAGCAAACAACCTAAATGTTAAGAAACACAGAGAACACAAGAGGCCAAACGGGTGATTGAGCTGCAGAGTGACAATAAAGAGTTCTTTTTTTTTAAATACAAAAAAGTGCTTTGACAGTGGAATGGACTCCAACTAGCCAGAAGCGATAGAACTGCTGATACGGCAGACAGTGACTCTTCTGCTGTCTAAATAGCAAGGAGGAAAGCTTCTCATTGCAGAGATTCCTGACTTCTAATTTAAAGAATGGCTGAGCATTGTGTCAACAGAACCACATAATTTATGCCAAGAACCATAAAATAGTTGACATCAAGGTTCTCCACATTGTTAATGATTTTATAAAGATAGGAATACAGGGAATATTCTAAGGGCAGAAAGTTTTGGGGTTTTTTTCTAGTATATTCATATACCTTATTTATTTATTTTGCTGGGAATTTTAGGTGAAGATGCTTTGTTGCCAGCACCTCAGAATATCTCTATTCTTTCTACCAACATGAAACACTTCTTAACTTGGAGTCCTGTGACCATCTGGGGAGAAACTGCAAGATACTCTGTTGAATTTCAGGGGTAACTAGGTTTTTTCTTCTTATTTGCCCTTTGAACACTGTTTACTTACACTTAAAATCCTACACTGTTTGGATGTTTTAAGTGCTGTTCAGTTCACAGCCATAAGGTAAGTTTGATGCTCCATCATTGTTGATCACAAGTAAGGGGAAAAAAAATCCTTTTGCTCCAATTCTGAGACTGCTTACAGGTTAATAGAAACCTGAGTAGTCCGAGGTATGCATTAAGCCACCATATGAAAACTGCCTGTGTCCAAAAATTAAAAAGTTAGAAAGACTAGCTGTTGCTAGTTTATTTAGAAGAGGAAAGAGAAAACATTTAAGATTATTTCAGTGTTAATCTTTTAAATGTTTAACACACATTGCAGGATGTTTCTGATGCATCTTGAGCTATGACCTGTATCTGTTTTACTAGGGATGATGAAGTGAAGTGAGTAGGCAGGATTTGATGCATCAACACTGTGTTGCTATCCCCACCTGCTGCATTTGGCTTATGAACAAGCTGGCTCTGAGAACTTTTCTCTAGATAAGATCTAAAACACACCCATGCTGGTTTCATATACTCATGGTATTCCATCCCCAATGTATCCCAGTACTGGTTTTACCCTGAGAGAACTAGCAAGCAGTCTTAGCCCATGTCACAGATATATCTCCTCTCAAACTGTTACCTGTCTGCTTTCTCTTCCTCTCCTCAGGGAGTATGAACGAGAATATGCCAATGAGAGCTGGATTCCCATCTGTGAATGTTCACTCATCACAGCCACCGTGTGTAACATCACAGACGATATCTCAGCCACTGTGGCCTATAAACTGCGTGTAAGGGCAGATGTTGGTGCTAGAAGATCAGAGTGGGGCACCCTGAAAGGTTTCTTCAATCGCATCACAAGTGAGTCTCGCTATTTGGCTTAAGCTATATCAGTCCTGTTAATTTCTCGGAGTTCAGTGTTGAGGGATTGCTCAAGGGCATGTTTGTGTACTGTGCATGTCACACAAAGCCCATAAATGCAGAGAGCACGTGCTACTTATCAGGTCCTCCCATGCTGGGTTGGGATGTTTCCCTCCTAGAAAGCCATGCTGTGTTCTCAGACATGAGTTCCCCCTGAGGCAGGGCCAAATTTACCAGAATTTGAATTTCAGGGACTTGAAAGATAGGCAAGAAGCCTCCAGACATTTCTTTTGGCAAACTGGCCACTCTTACCCCTGATTATGAAAAGTTCTGATCATTCAGGGGTGCTGTCAACACTCCATCTAATCCATGTCATCTAGTCAATTCTGAGGGTCCAGAACCTGATTCTATGGAAGCACTTATTCTAGAAATCAGCCGTGTCACCCTATCTGCCTTATGCTGTCCTGGAAATCCCACTCTCTTCTAGACAGGATTCCCTCCTCCCGTGTTGTCAGATGTAGGAAGTAACCCAGAGAAGAGCAAATTAAAATGGAACCCGTAGCATTGCTTCAGTCCTAGCAGTGCAGGGTATTTTCTCTATACCCTTCCCACTCCTGCAAAGCTTGAGACCCAACTCAACCCAAAGGTCATGTTGCAGCCTAAAGTTAGCATACTATTTCCAATGTTTCTCTGGTATCATTACCTGTTCTCTGCCATGTAGTCAACTGCTTTCAGAAAAACAAAAAACAAAAACCCCCAAAACCAAAAAATCAAAACTGTGGAAAACCTCTGCTATGGCTGCTATTAAGAGTACAACTCTGTGTGGGATGGGCAACTGCCATCGGTGTTAGCCAAGGAAGAAATTGCCTGTCTGAGACTGGAACTGACCCGATCTTAAACCTTCATCAGTTATTGCAAGTTCCCTACTACTTTATGAGTGAGCAGCCCTCACTCATACAGAGCACTTAGTCAAAGCAGCACCATTAGAAGTGTCTCCTAAGTTGGTAAGTGTGTCTCTTAGCATAGAAGTGTTTTCTGGATAGTGCTTTAGATGAAAAATCCTTCCCTTGTCCAGGAGCTATGGTGACAGGGTGTTGAGCCACAGACCAACTGTCAGGCAGAGATTGGGGAAGGATATTCCTTAATTTGACCATATTCATGAAGAAGAGCAGCAGCTTTCTCATTGGTACAGTGAAGTACTTGACAGCTTGGTCTGTGCCTTAGATACCTCAAGAGAATCCTCTGGCTAAGCTCTGAAAATTCAGAGGATACAGCTTGCAATGAGCTGCAATGTGAATATGCATATATGGAAAAAGGTTTAAAGGAGAAAAAAAGTAACTGTAAGTTCTTATCATTATGCATTTTTACTGTTCACTTTCCCTCATCCCTGCTTTTGTACCTCTTAGGAAACCTGGTACTGAGTCTGAGAGGAACTAAGGAATTCAAAGCACATCCCGCAGGTTCTGTGTGTGGTTCATAGACAACCAGGGCATCAGCACAGCCCACAGTACTTTTAGACTAAATAGCTCCAGTGTCAAAGCCTTAGGTGTAGATACACATAAAATACGATACCACATGGAAAACACTTTTAAAAGATCTTCCTAAAACTAGCAATTTAGTCATTCTTACTTACTCATTTGTCAAAATTCAAATAGTTGGTATCCAGTGTGCCACCACAGAGCCAAATATAAATGCTTCTGTTTGTTTAGCAGTTACTTCTTGCAATGTCCATTGTTAATGCATTAGCCCAATATTTGTTTTTAGCCTCCAAACGATGTTATCACTGTTTGTTTATTTTGAAACATAGTGTTAAGCAGATTCTCAGCTTTTATTTTAAAACTATAAAGTAGTTTTTCAGGCCTCCCATCTGTGGTACACTCACCATGAACATACTCAGATTTGATGGTTTCCTACTGCTCAGTATTAATGGCAACTGACTGGATGTAAGAGCAAATTCTGTTAAGAACAGCTCTTCTGAATGTGGCTATACACTGCTCTCATTTCTTTCTTGAAAGCAAGGAGCTGGAAACCAGTTTTAGCTACAGAGTGGTAAAGAACAGCATAGATAAATAGTGCAGATATGATCACTGTACTGCCTTGATTCCCAGTTCACGAGTGGACTGCATGTAATTTTATCCATCCTTGATTGATCCAGATTGTTTCACTAATACTCCTCACAGCAGAATCCCAGACTGAACCAAGCTTTGAATATCACAGTAAGCATAAAGCAAGTCACCTACAGATTTACTTACATACATTTACAAAAACTGAAGTCACAGCAGGTCATCAGCCCAAGTGTATCTAAAACCATGTAGATACTAAAAGAAAATCAGGATTTATGTGAACTGCCAGAGTTATCCTGAGGCTCATATTGCTTTTTCCTTCACCTTTGAATAACTGCCAAAATTTCCATGAAGAAGCAATGATTTCACAGCTCCTGTTCGGTATGTTATTGCTAAGCTAATGCCCAGGAGCAGAAGAACTAGCCTGATCCGGTGTCTCAACTTCTGGTCGCCCAGCTGGTTCTGCTGCTGTTGATCACATGGGACCCTCAGGCCAGACACTTCATACACTGGAGAAAATTCAAAACCTTTCAAGTTCTGTGCAACTTGGCTATTACCAGACTCCTGTTCACAGCGCCAGTCGCCCAACTGCTCAGTCTGTTACTCTATCTAGACATACTGGAAGGCAGAGCAGAGCCCCAGATTAATGTTACTGTGCTTATGATGGCAACTTCTTTTCCTCTTCTAGCTGGGAAGACAGTTTTTAAAGGCTGCCTCTGATATGATAATGGTGCTCTCTCTGTGTTGGCAGCTTCCCTGACCCCACCTCTGATGAAGGTCATAGCAGACGGGTATCATTTACTAGTGGAGCTGGAAGACATGGGGCCTGCGTTTCAGTTCTGTGTTCTCTATTGGAAGAAGGGCCAGGAGAGTAGGGTGAGTTCTACCCTTGGGTTTTGGGCAATATCAGACAGCCCACATACTTAGACTGAAAGCATACAGACATCGCCTGGGAACTGTTTGCCAGTCAAAGCTCCTGCTGTAAGGCCAGAGGATATCGTCTGCACATACTTCTGGGTTGCTCTTATGCCCATAGAGAAGTTTGTTCTTTCCACGTTTCCTTCTCTTGGAGAGGAATCCCCACAGGGATCTCAACTAGTGCAAAAAATCAGAAATCCGGACATGAAGGTGTTTATGCTGCCTTTCTTCTCTGAACACCATTTGGTTTACTCAGACCAAGATTAAGGTGTCACACTGAGGTGCTGACAGTATTTTCAGAGCTTTTTGTAAAACAGCTTACCTGTGACAGTGAGCTATAACATGCTTAGCTGACGGCATTGCTTACACCTGGGTAATACTGAAGCAGTGACAACTTATGTTCCATTCAGGTCCTTCTTCTGTCACTAGACATCTCATCTTTTTTTTGTCTTCTGAGCACCTAAAAACATAAAAGCATGAAAGCAGTCAGATCACGGGACCATCAAACCCAGTATCTTTCTTCTCTCTGCCAGTGGGCAATGGAGATGACCAAGGAAGATAATAAGGAGAGTGCCTGTGTATAATTACACTTAGATTATTTTTTGAGATTTCAGAGACACAGCTCCAGGAAATTCCTGAGCCAGAAATAGTATCATTAATAGCCCTTGATGATTTTTTTTCCATTAATTTTTCTGTTCTGGTTTTCAAGCTATGTAAAATTTTAGCACATACAGCTTCCTGTAGTCAGGAGTTTTGCATCTTAACTGTTGTGCAGTCTCAATCTTGGTTTAGGGGAGAGAGAGAGAGAGAACAGTTATTCCTTATTCCTTTTCCCAACCACTCTAGTACTTCTACATGGTGTATCTTTTTCCAGGACAAGGACTCCCAGAACTAGTAATTCCCTTTGGAAGCCCTTAAAGATATTTTTGCCTTTACCAAGGTGGGCAGGGAGTAAAGCTGAACAGTTCAAGGTGCAAGAGTGCTATGGGTTAGAACAATAGAACAAAACAAGTCTTCAGACTCTTATTTTCCCAGCAATTGTTAACATGGGTGACTACCACAGAGCTATTGTATCAAACCCCAAGTTCCTGTTTCTAATGGGGACAATTGACTAAAAGTCCAGTCGCTAACTGTAAAAATGAAGGGGAAAAATTCTCATGAGCAAGATATCACATTTATCTGTGTTGAATTTTGTTTGTCAGTTTATTACTGCTCCTGCAGTTCATCACAGTTAGCTGTGATCTTTATTATTCTGAAGTGGTTTTTTTACTATCATTAGGATGTATCAGGTTTCATTTTTCCTCCTGGTCATATGTGGAGACACACCTCCAGCGTAGCTCAGACTGGGACTGAAGGTCCTGGGCTGAGCTTAAGCAGGGCTCCGGGGCTGTGGACAGAAAAGGGGGCCAGGCAGGGCTGATCAGGGCCATTGCAGGCTGATTAGTGCACTTAGAGTTCTGATGCCTTTTTATCCCATGGCTGTTAGCTTAATAGGCTTTTGAAATAGATCTTGACTACCTTTTGGAAATCTAAGAAAACAAGATCAAACTTGTCCGTGAGCTTTCTGACACCTTAGAAGGAATCATACAGGTTTGTATCTGATTGTGTTTTATGAATAAAATGTTAGCTCTTCCTCAGTATATGTTATTAATCACCTAAACATTAAATCCAAACTTCAGAATAGTTTCTACCAACTGGACTGTTACAGGCATCAGGTTTACTGGTCAGTACGGGTCCAGTTCTCTGCTGGGACTCTTAATTTTTTTTTAAACAATTGTCACATTTGACATGTCTGATTTGATATTTTTGCAAGAGGTAACACACCCTGAGTAGTCATTTTGTCCTTGAAATCTTTTTGAACTAATGGACCTCAAGATCCCATTTCTGTGGAGAAGCATCTTACGATGGAGAGAAGGGCTTGCCATGCTAGGAGAGCCCTGCTGGCCTGTTGGATGTGTCTGTATATGTGTGATGCTTGAGGCTAATCAGGCCTTCTGTGAGTGCAGGCTTTGCATCTGCAACACAGCAGAATTAGGAGCAACTAGCTAATTATTACCTGTACTCTCATGACTAGGAAGACAGGGAATAGCAACTTCATTTTGCTAGCAGTTAATGGAGACCTATTTATTGCAAGAAAGTAAGGTACTCGTGTTCCTATGCTGTTTAGAGTTGCTGAAGTGTATTACACTTGCACACATTAAATTCACTTTCTCCTTTCTAGCCCAGTCCACCCCCTGTCTGTGCTCTAGTCATGGCACAGCTCTCACAATCCAAACACAGCATGGTTCTGGCAATCATCTCGTATCATGCTAGCACAGGCATGGTTTTGATATCCCATCAAAAAGTCAGATCAATCGAGACCTTAGTCATTAAGCCCTTAACCCAGGGGAGTAGATTATGGTCTAGTGTTGTGGCCCAGCATCATCATTATGCCTCTTTGGCTCATAGGTCCTTCTTAACATCCCCTCTTACCCTTTCAGATGTGTGTAGTCTCATTCTGCACTCCAGTGTGCTTCCTTGTTTGCTGCTTTTCTTCCTCTCTCACTCACACAATCCTCTATGACATCTGTTCCTCTTTCCTTTTCTCCCAGCAAAGTCTGGCCTAGAATCATGGCCGTCATATTAGAACTCCTGTTCTCAATTAGGTCCTTGTCCTTTGTTCTGATGCTCTCTCTCCTGGTCCTGTGGCAGATGCAGCAGAAAGTGGTGAAAGAGGTCAGTTCTGTGGTTCACCTGGACACCATGGAGGCAGGATCTGATTATTGTGTAAAAGCTCAGACATACGTCGAGGCAATCAACAGAAGCAGCAGCTTCAGCCAGACACAGTGCGTGAGGGCAGAAGGTAACAGCCATCCTTCCTTCTTATTCCCCCGCTGTAGTCATGCCCAAGAAGGCTATCCCAGCACCTCACTCTTCCTTTTGTTTGCACCCAGTATCTCCTGTCTTGTATGCAGGTGTGTGCCCATTTGTTCCTTGGGGAGGTAAAAAAGGAAAACTTAGGAGTGCAGCCCCATTGCAGTGGTATCCTTTTCTGGAGCATGCTGGGACAGGATCTCAGCAGGGTGGGTGGGAAGTGCAGCCACAAAGGGGGCAGGCTGACTGCACTGTGGTTCGTCCTCACAGTCTTCCAGAGAAATTTTGCTGCTTTTGTTATTTCTAGGTGGTACATCCATGTGGCTGGTTACTGCCCTCATCTCCTCTGCTGGCTTTGCTGTGGTTGCCTTGACCCTGCCTTTCCTTACCTGGAAAACAAGTCAAATCTTTCAGTATTCCTGCTGCCCCGTTGCTGTCCTGCCAGACACGCTGGTAACCTTTTTTACTGTGCTTTCTTGGTTTTTAGGGTACTGGGTATTCACAGGGGCATGGGGCAGGCAGGAAAAGCAACCACATGCATAGGGAGCCTTGCTCATTCCAGGGTGATGAGCTGAGCTGCAGGGGTCAAGCAGCTACCTGAGGTAGCTGCACAGCTGTCGCTGCCTTCGGCTTAGAGCCTTGAGGAGAAGCAGCTTGGAAGGCATGGACTGACCTTGCCTTTCCAAACATAACAGCTGTGTCATTGGCAACACTGCATCATGTCCCCTGGTACCAGCACTGAGCTTCTCAGCTCCTTGGTGAGGAGAAACGAATCATCAAAAGCAGCCTCTTTTCTCACTCATTCAGGAGGAGTATGTTTAAATCAGTAGCTGAAATGTGCTGTCAAGTTCAAGTCAGAATGCAGGCAGCAGCTTTTGTGGTTGTGGGTTCCTGAGCACTGAGTCTTTGGGCAGGAAGGATGAGAGGAACAGTTTGTGGGGAAAAGTAGCAGAAAGACAGACAGACTTGCTCATCAGCCTGGGGGTGTTTGAGTGAATGCATTTGTTTTACAGAAAGTATCAGAGCCCCCCACACAGCTGATACTGTGTGGCAGTGAAGAAGCTGAGCAATGTGATCTGATGGTGCGTGTGATGCCCTCAGAAGAAGTTCTCCGACTGTGGATTCAAGAAACACTTTAGAGCACCCTAGACAGAAAAAAACCAGCCTTCGGAAACAGATCTTCTAAGCAGAGCTGGCAGAGCCATTTGCCTCAGACCACTGATAAGTAATGTTTTCTGTGTCTAAAAGCTGCTGCAAAGCAGAGGTGTTGTGTATGATGAGTGTGCGGCTTGCTCTGGTCCCCTTTGTAGCATCTACATCCATCTACATAAAAAGCACAGGTGACAACTGCCAGTTTCTATACTTTCCCTTTATATCCATACCCATGACCAGACATGAGTTAACTCGTGCTCCCTTTACCTCTGTCGGCAACATTGATGGTCGTAAGGCAGAGCCCACCCTTCAGCCACCAAGATTGCACCACAGTAATGAATGTAGAGCTGTTAGTTCCAAAACATTTCAGCCTCAGTATTTTTGTGACAATATTTTTAAAAGAAATTAAGCAGCCAGTAAGAGCTTCTTATGTGGCTAAACCAGCTGGAATGAGCAGGGAAAAAATTGATTTTAGGGCTGCAGACTCTGACCCAAGGTTACACTCATTGAAAAGGATGTTGACAGTGATGGGACACTGTGACAGAGAACAATGTATAGTGCCAGCAAAACTTACCGATGGTGCCCTGAGGCATAGCTGGGTTTCGCCTGTGCTTAGGGAAGAGTGATGTGTGAAAGAGCCAAACTTCAGAAGTGGCTGGAGGGAGCACTGAGAACCTTTTGGGGAGCAGAGCTTTGCATTGCCAATACTATATAGGTCCAAGATCATCTAGACAACAATGTCAAAAATATGAAAGCTGGCTATGCATGAAGGAAAACTAAGCCCTTTAAGAAAAAGATAATTAGAGGTGACTTTTTTAAATGAGAGAGGTTTGGAGAAGAGAAAGATAAGGAAAGAACAGAAAATGTAAGCTTGAGAAATGGTAAAAGGGACAAAAAGATACTCAAATCATGTGGTAAGTATTGTCCAGGGTGCCTGCTTGGCATCCTTGTGGTTCAAACACCACACATGAACCTGGACATTGACTATGCTGCACAAAGCAAACCTGCTTCTGTAGTCAGGAGGGCCAGGTGAGGGGCAACTGGAGGGCTTATTATGGATAGTGGAGGAATATCAGGATGGATGGGTCAAACATCCCAACATTACCGTGTTTGTGGCCATTCAAAGAGAAGTTCCTTGTAAATGCAAATAAAATATACTCGCATATGTTGCAATTATTGCTGTCATTTCAAAGAAAAGTAATTCAATACCTGTGAAGCAGAGACTTGTGTTAGCAGGGCATGAAAAGACTTTGAGATGAAAGCTTTTGTTAAAGCTATCTGTGGATCTAATGAAATGCAAGACATCTCTTTCTTAAAAAAGAATGTACCTTTTAAAATTTCATTCTTGTAATCTTGCACCAGGCCATCAGGTGGCAACAAAACACTGTGAAACAAGCAGAAGTGACTCAGACTTTGTGTTCTCCTGCAGAGGCAGTTCATGCTCAGGTCTGTGAGGAGCACCTCAATTTTATGTTGCAGCCCATTTGCTTGTTTTATTCCTGGCTCACTGACTCCTGTCTGATCAATGTTAGGGTACTGTGTTTTGGTGTGAAATAATAAGATTGGTATTGCTGAACCTGCAGCAAATTACAGGGTGAGACAAACTGGGCAAGTCTGAGCACTGAAGAGTCGGGGTTGTTTGTCATGGTTGTTGATAATTAAGATGTGTAGTTGGAGAACACCATATGATGATGGGCCCAGATGAGGAGAAGATTTGGGAGCAAAGAGGAGAAGAGCACGTGCACAGACTGGTATGGCTAGTGCTGAGGGGCCCAGCTGGTCTTGTGCCCTCCCTGAACAAAGCTGGGGTGGCTGCAGTGGGAGGCAACCAGCGACTGGCTCATTCTGGCGGAAGGCAGCGAGCGGAGAGCAATGGTTTGTTGAGGACAGTCATCACAGAAGTGCACTCCCTTGCAGGGCTGTGGGTTCTTCGTCTTCCTTTCCCCAGGGCTTGAATTTTCAAGGCCTAGCTCCCCATTATAGAGGCCTTGGTGGTAAAGCTGTTCTGTGGCTCGCATTTATCCTTATTTTGTTCCCTGTTTGTTTGGATGGGTTTGGTGTCTTGAATTCTAGTGTGCTCAACAAAGGTGGTGACATACAGGAAACTGTCCTGTTGCTTGTCCATCCCCTGGTTATAAGTCTAAAAAGCCTTAGCAGTTCTTCCTAGCTCTTCCCCTGACATTGTTGTGTTATGGCAGTACCAGCAATTGTTTGGGGAAATCACAGCATCACAGAGTATCAGGGATTGGAAGGGACCTTGAAAGATCATCTAGTCCAATCCCCTGCCCGAGCAGGAACACCAAGAGCAGGTCACACAGGAATTCGTCCAGTTAGACAGGGAGGTCTAACAACTCCACAACCTCTCTGGGCAGTGTTCTGTCGCCCTCACTGTGAAGAAGTTTTTTCTCATATTTAAGTGGAACCTCCAATGTTCCAGCTTGCACCCACTACCCCTTGTCCTGTCATTGGACATCACTGAGAATGGAGGAAAGCAGAGAAAGAAAAGGCCCTTGAATGTGAAGAGCTTTTAAAAATTATTTGAATGCATATTTTCTAGCTGCATATTAAGGATATGTTTCTTTCTCGCTTGCAATAACTGTTTTTTATGCCCTTCCTCATTGCCAATAAAGCAGTTAAACAGTTGTACAAAACTGCTCAGACAATGTTAAACAAAAGAAACACATGAAAAAGATTCTTACAATAGGGAGATGGAAAGGAATTGTTTAAGTGCCACTGACAGCCTGGCAATTTGCATCAGGATATTCCAGTTTGCGTCTGTGGAGATGAAGCCACATTGATTGAAAGTCCCTGGAACGCTTCTCACTTTGAAGTGTGTGCTGCATTTTGTTAAGACTAAAAATCATGGTATAGAGCAAGAGCCTTTGCCATCCATATACATGGTGGCATTGGCATAGGCAGCTGCCACCAGTCACTCCCTTTAGTTCATTTCTATGCATTGCAAGAGTTAATCATGCCTCAGCAGTCATGGCAACGGCTGCCTTTGATAACAGATTTTGCTCCCACAACCATGATACTACATTTCAAAGGACCAGGCAGGTGACTGCAGCGCAAAGAGCAATGTGTACTGATGAACTTTGCCCTGTTTCTTTCCATGGATGTGGTGGCTTCCATTTCTTTCAAAATATAGTTCTTTTTCACTTTCCTCAAAAAATGTCGCATAAAAATAAAGCACAAACCTTCATCAGATTTCTAACAAATTTTGTTTCTATGGTGCATGTAACCTGTGGGATGCGATTCCATAAAACAACTTTTTCCTGCACACTTTGCAAGAACAGAAGAAAAGCTGCTAAGACTGCATTTTAAAGAAAAAAATATTCAGTCTATTACATGCAGACCAGCATAAAACCTATTGATTACATGAACATTACATGAACATTTAAAAAGAGTTACTTGATATTACAGGGTTGACAAGAAAGCAAGGAATTCAATTATCTGTTCACGACACTAACTGGTCGAAATATAACCTAGTTTTTCCTGTGAAATTTTCCTTAGAAGTACATTACTGTTGGCAATTTTTAAAGGCTGATATTAATATACAGTCCAGCATTTCATTGTTCAATCAAACTGAAATCTTTAGTTTGATAGATTACCATTTTAAACTACTTTCTACATTATTGCACTATGGTTTTGTCTCTTTAAAGTTATCTTTTTTTTCCTTACAAAATCAAAAAGTAACCCAATCACTACTTTGACTACAAATTGATTCAATTTCTTGTGAAGGTGGTAGTGTGTCCTGGAAATGAAGTGCTACAGAGATAATAAACATCTAAACCACTGCAGATAAAGATGTTTAAAGAGTTTATGTACAGATAATTCTGTTGCTATTGAACTACAAAACTGCAGAAACAGAAAATTACTCAGTTCAGGTCTGTTGTGGTCTTCTGACTAAATGGAACTATAAAATAATGTCAGGAATTAGTAAATCAAGGTATAAAAGGAATTTAAAGATGGCAGGGTTAAGTGAAATTGCCCAAATAAATACTGCACATGGAGCACTAATTTGGTTTCATTCAGCGTATGTGCTATAACTTAGCTATTACTACAGAAATGGCTACTTCTGAGGAGTTTAATGTTCACGATTTGCTCAGGATCAGACACTGACCTTCGTTAACAGCCAAGGATATACTCTCCTGGTACAGGCCAGCAGGCAATGGTCCTACCCTGAAGACATCCTGTTCGCTTCTACAGCCTCTAATCCTAGAGCACGGTTTGACAGGAGCTTGCGCTTCCTTTGCAGATCTTCAGCGCTGGAATAAAATAGAGAAATGAGGACACTGTGTCATGGTTTGGGCTGTGCTGGCCATTAAATGAATGACAGATGCTCTCTTTACCTTGCTCTTTCACCCTTCCCAGAAGAGAAGGGAGAGACTTCTGGATTGAAAAGAACACTAGAATTACTTTAATGAAATATTAATAATAAAAAATAAAGATAATAATACCAATAAGATAATAATGAAATATATACATTATATACAAAACCAGTATTGTGCTCCCAGGATGACGATCAGCAGCAGGCACTGGTACAAGTCTCAGACTGGACTCAGCAAGGGACAGGAGCTGAACTTGAGAGCTGGAGTCTGGAACATACAGATCACGATCAAACACGGACAGAGAGTCCTCCTTGGAGACCATTCACTGGAGAAAGAGGCTGACCCCTTTGATCCTTCAGCTTTATACGGAGCAGGATGCAAATGGGATGATATATCTTGTTGATCAGCTATAAGCAGTTGTTATAAGTATAAGCAGGAGCCTCTCTGCAATACTGTTTCTTGGTTTTCACTATAAACATCAGGTGTTATCGCTCTGGAAGTAGACTCTCNATATATACATTATATACAAAACCAGTATTGTGCTCCCAGGATGACGATCAGCAGCAGGCACTGGTACAAGTCTCAGACTGGACTCAGCAAGGGACAGGAGCTGAACTTGAGAGCTGGAGTCTGGAACATACAGATCACGATCAAACACGGACAGAGAGTCCTCCTTGGAGACCATTCACTGGAGAAAGAGGCTGACCCCTTTGATCCTTCAGCTTTATACGGAGCAGGATGCAAATGGGATGATATATCTTGTTGATCAGCTATAAGCAGTTGTTATAAGTATAAGCAGGAGCCTCTCTGCAATACTGTTTCTTGGTTTTCACTATAAACATCAGGTGTTATCGCTCTGGAAGTAGACTCTCTCTGAAGAACATACTGTTAATTTCAGAAAGTGCAGTTAGAAGAGACTTAGCTGAAAAGTAAAATTACTGAAAAGAAAATTGCTTCTGGTCTATCTCAGAGCAGGACAAACTGCCAGCCTGAACTTTCCAAGTGCAGCTGTGCTTAACAATGTTAATGGCTAACTTTGCCCACACCAGGGACTGCGGTGCCGCCTAAGTCTGTCTTTCCTCGCCACAGATCCTGGAGGAGAGTGATGTCTCTGCAAAGTGAAGTGAGCTGGCTCCAAGGTGGGAAAGGTTGCCATCTCCCAATAGGCCCTCCTGCCACTGACCCCAAGAGGTTTGTTAAACTCCTCCTCTCAAGCAAGCTGAGGACCTCTCTTCATTTTCTCTTGGGACATTAACAGCATTTGATCTTTTTTTTAATTTTCACATTATTCTTTTATCAGACATCTCAGTCAAGACTACAAGGCCTATTTAAAGACACAGCAGAGGCTTAAAGTAAATACATTCTACCTATTAAAAAAGACTATGAAGAGCAGAGAAGCGTTGGCCTGGTGAAATACCAAGGTGAGGGATGATAATACAAGCAATAAGGCATCCTTCAAAAGCCTAAGTCATATCCAAATGAGGAAAAAAAGGAGAGATCACAATTTCTGTCTGATTAAATGTAAACACATAACAAATCAGGACAAAAAGACCTTGAGATACAATTTCCTACAAACATCTAAACTAATAATAGATTGTAGAAGTGGGATACTTGCCAGGGAGTCTACAGGGTCAGCAGATGATCACGTATCAAAGGAGCTCTTGGAGAAGTTAGAGCAATGCCAGAAAAACAAACTAAATTTGTAATGACTTTGCTTACTGTGAGGGAGTTTATGAAGGTTCCCATGCTGAATCTTTATTGCCGAAAGCACGGAATTACCCTTCATGAGAGGATGTGGTAGAATATTTGCTCATTAGGAACAAAATGGATAAATTACTCCAATATTCATCCTGGAGTTCCTGCATGGTGGTGGAAGATTTGAATACTAGCTGTGGTGCATAGCTCATAGTATGATCCCAGGATGATCCAGGCTGAAAGAGACCTCAGGAAGTCTCCAGTCTAAGCAGGTTCAGCTCTTGTGTCAGACCAGGCTGCTCAGGGCTTTATCCAGTCTGGGCTTGGCAATCTCCAAAACTGGAAACTGCACAACCTCTCAGCAACCTGTTCGCCTTCTTGGGTGTCCTCACAGTGAAAAGATATCTCCTTAAGTTTGGACAGAAGCAATACTGGGCATAATAGTGAATTTGTCAGGCCTCCAACAGGTTTGATCCATGTTTGAGGTTCAATTGGAGTGAGGGTGTGTATGTGTTGTGGATCAAAAACCTGCTTCTGGGCAGCCTTTCCAAACACAAATATTCTACAATTCACATTTGGCAGAACTATTTTAATTGAGTGTTCCATATCTATATCAAATTATGCAGTCAATTTTGTGTGTTATGGGTGTTATATTAACATATGCAGAATAACGGACTTCTGTGAAACCTGAATGATTTCCGGACTACCATTAGAGCATGTGGTGGAGAAAATGGAAGATGCACACAACCTTAGAGGCCAAATGAAGAGCTGAACTGTTCCCTACCTGAGACCTTGCAGGAAACTGAGAATAGAAAGTACTTTTCCCCATCCAAAACTCAGTCAACAATGGAATTGGGAAGAGTAAATATTCATGATCAGCTGTGAGCCTGGAAATACAGCCCCAGACTCCTGAGCTGAGCAAGTAGTCCTTGTGCTACTGCTGAACTTCTTCCCTCCTGCAGCTTCATTCCCATTTAAGTTTCCAGATTTATTGCATTTTTCCCTTTAACAAATTGCTTTTTCATTTAGCCCCCTTGCTGAGGCCAGGGAGTTCAAATAGTCCTGTGAAAGTGTTCTTTGATACAACCCAGCCACAGCTCTATACTTTTTAACATATTGTGTTCTTCAAACCTACCTCCACTTTTGAGATGCATAATCCCGATCTGTTCACTGCTATGCTTTCATTCTGCTAAGTAGTGTCCTGCTCGTCCTCCAGGTTGCTCATATATCTCATCCCTCCTGCTGCTATCCAGACAGGCTGATGGCTAACATTTTCCCTCTCTTTGCCAAGTCCTGGCCTTGTCTCCCTTTTCTGCCATCTGGTACGACTTCATTGTTAATTTTGACACTGTTCCCATCTCTCTGCTGAGTTTGGTGCAACCTCAAATGTCCTGCAGTTTAGAGGATGTCTCTCACCATGACATGGGTGTCATTATGGGATAGTCTTACGTAGGCCTGCTCAGCTTTTCATACTGTCCATACAGTTTGGCATTTTCTTAGTCACTTCTGCATAATCATTCATTTTTCTTCCAATGCACTGTGAAATATTGTCCCATGCTAGGCAAAAGCTTTCTGTGCACCAGCCTGTCATCCGCCTGTTGACCTTTTCTCTTCCACTTGGAACAGTTACGCAATTACCTACCTTTGCCATGAAGAGATATCCTTTCCTCTCTGTTTTGCTTTTACTATCGATCTCTTGATTTTTACTTTCGTTGCTTTGCCGTCTGCTGTCTTCCCAGGAGGAAAGGCTTCTCCTCAAATTCAGATTTGGCTCCAAAATGTTTAAAATCTGCTTGCTGGATGCATACATTTGCTGTGTTCTGTAGCTTCTGTCTCAATGTAGACTGAATGCAGTATTTCATAAATTCAGCTTCAGTTTCTAGGGCCAACCTGATCGTCCTGCCTTCCTGTGGTTGCCAAACTTTGCACTCACCTTCAGGGTCGGTACCCTGCTTCCATTTGTCTCTGAACCAGCAACACTGCTTGGGATCACGAGCACAGCGTGAGGGCTCTTGATTCATTGGCTTGGAATATGCTTTCCCCAACAGAATGTATGCTTATTCTCCAGAAGTGAGAGTGGCCCCATCAACAAGCCATCCCTCTAAGTAAGTAGCCTCTCTTGCACTGCTAAAGGCTATTTTCACAATTGCATTTTGTACAGGTTACAATTTCTGCAGAGAAGAGATGAACCCCAGGATACAGACCTTGCTCAAATAAATGCCTGCCACCCCTTTTTGAACTAAAATCTCATTGCCAAATCATACTACACCACTTACAATGCCTGGGCATATGGATGAGTCGTAATTATTGGAATAAAATAAACAGACATACAAATAAGCAACAGTATTCTTCACATAAATTACAGCAAATGTACACACTTTACTCCTTTTCCAGACAGAAACTGAAAATTACAGTAATTTAAACTTTCTAGCTTCTGCCCTTAATCATATATTGACAGTAGAAGTGAAAAAATGTCTTAAGAAAAAGGAAGGGCAATGTGATACCTGAGAGGAGTTTAAATGTTATTTCAGAGTTTCAGTCTATTCTGAGGAAGAAGTCAATTTTTTATTAAATCCTTCTCAAATTTGGTTGCTTTGGCACAAGGGCTAGGATGCAATGTTTCTGAGATCTATATGATTTCAAAAGATTCTGATCAACTATCGTAGCGGCAGTGTAACCCTAGCAATGTTTCAAAAAATGGAAGTGCTATAAATGTAGTTAATGCATTAGGCACCTCCACAGGCACTGTGGGATATGAACATAGATAACTTTATATGAATATGGAAATCAGATGCCTGGGTTATAAAAGAGCACGTTTCTCAGCATTGCTATGTTTATTGTAGCTACCTTTGCTTTGGGGTTACTATTTTGCCAGGCGAGGGAGTCTACAAATACTGAAAGGCTCACAAGCTGCCATTAAGGCTTTGATATGCGAGAATGCTGCTTTAATTGTAGCAACGTGAATTCTGCTTCTGTAGTTCTTCTTAACTGAGCCTGTAACTTCCTGTAATCACTTAAATGTATCTGAGCAAAATTAGTCTTAACAAAAGTAATAAATATTAATGTAATTTTCATCTTAATTCAATCCAACAGTATGCATCTTGGTTGCGACGAAATAATGTTTGTAAATCCAAGACAGAAAAATTTCAGTTTCTGGGACAAAAATAGGATACTTACTCCCCAAATAGGTGGACACATGTAAAGGGCCTATTGGGAACGGCCCTGGGAATATCTCCATTGCTCAGCATGACCTTCTGAACTGCCTTTTGAGGCAATTTAGCCAGCCAGCTCTCCTAGACACGATTTACAACATGACTCAGGCCTGTCACTTCTTTTCATCTCCCTCTCCATCAGCTGCTGGAAGAATTAAATGCAGATACCAGATAAGTACAAATTTGTTAGCATCCCAGTCCTATTACCAATATACAGACCACGCAGGTTTTACACATGATGATTAATCTAACTGTTCGGGACACGCTGCAAATCAGAGCACTGCAGAGACCCCACTTGTTATCAGGAGAAAGAGTGCCTGTACTCTTTGAATGGCACAGTCCTGATGTCCAAGAAAGGATGGGCAACACTGACACTTGGTTAAAATATCCAAACCAGCTGCTCTGAAGAGGGCAGTTAGGAATGCTCTGGCAGGGGGATTGGACTAGATGATCTTTCAAGGCCCCTTCCAATCCCTGATAATCTGTGATTCTGTATATGGCTTGTCGACTGACCACTGACACTGGGCCGAGGAAACTGTTGTGGGAAAAACATACAGGAGAAACAACAGTTTGTTTTACTGCTTTTCTTTCTGTCAGGATTGCTAAAGGTCTTTACTGCAGTACTGTCAGAAACTATTTTTTGCCTGGTCAGTGTAGGAACAGGAGGGATTTTCTGAACACTCTTCTTGTGCTTGACTCAATGCCCACAAGCAAAATGCATAAAAAATACACTTCAAGTCAAAAATTAAACTAAAGACCAAGATTTCATATGGTACCAATATTCAGCCCGCCTTCAAACGTACCCTAGTGGGACTGTCATTTGCTAAAGGCTGGATTTCTGTGAAAAAAAAAAAAAAACAGTATGTCTCTCAGCAGCAGCTCTTAGATCAACGGGTACTAAGATCAGTGGAGCTGATCAGTACAGCTCAGCCTGTGAGCTCAGAGTGCTAAGCATCACTGCTCATCACAGACTACTTTGGGTTGGAATTCTGAGGAAAAAAAAAAAAAAAAAAACAACAAAAAATGAGGTTAAAACAGCAAAAGGTTGCCTAGATATGGAATGGAAAGAAACCAAATTATGCATAAATTACTAACGTGTACGGTAGTGATTGGAAAGAAGTATGCCGAGCATTGCCATCTCAACCTTCTTCAAATATGAAAGTCAATCCTGTTGAGTGACTGAGGGAAGGAAAAACTTACCATTTTTTCTGGACAGAGTAGGGACAGGGGAAGTATATTGGAGGCACACCAACAATTCATATTTGCCGCTGTAAGAGAACCCAAAACAGATGAGCTATGCAGATCTCTCTTGTCAAAGGAGGAAAATTCTGAGTAGAAAAGATGATTTTTAACCATTTGCAAGACAAATTAATTGAACGAGTGGATTCTGTGCAGAGGAAAAGCAAAGATGAGCTACCAGGAGGTGTCTAACCCAAGGTGGAAGGAGGAACCAGGAAGCTCCATCCAGTGACAGCTGAAAAAGACAATACAAACACATGAGGAAGCCCAGGAGGACAGACCTGTAAGAAATGAGAATTTAAAGAACAGCTACAGGGTTTTTTAAATGTTGATTTAAAACCAGCATATCATTCCACTGCTCGTGTCAAATAAGCAACTAATCCCACCATGCTCCCCATCATCACCAGAGGCCCCTAAAGTAGAATCATTCTCATTTTAGTGAATATTGCTTTGTTTTCCCACTAGTGAAAAAACCAGCCCGATTGAAAAGATTCTTTTGCAAATGCTATCATTTTAAATCATTTGGGTCAAATTCTTTTTGTACTTGAGTAAATACTGAGTAATAACGATTTACACTGATCCTATAAGAAATAGTAAAGGAAATGGGTTTAGCTATAACTCAAGAAGGTAGTTTTTCTCACAACATCAGAGAAAAGCTATTGCTGGAAAAGGATTTTAAAGGTTCTTGTAACCACAACATGAAACCTTCTCTATAGCATTCAAACCGTTCTGCTTTACTATTGAAGATAACACCACATAAATACAACTTAATCCCGGCATCTGAACTGCCTTCTGCAACATATGTATGATCTTTCCATTTTTATACACAACAAATCTGATAAACAGAGATTATATAAAGAGAGATCATCGGAGCATTACAGCATGAGTGTAGCACAGACTAGTTTCCTTCTTTTCAAGTAATACAAACATACACAGCCAGAGGAGTCTGATAATTAGAAAACTGACTTCTGTTAGGAAAATTATTCATGTTAAAAAAAATCCCCAGTTCTAAGCATTCTTTACTTTGTGCTGAATATTTTTAAATGTTTAAGATTCTAAAACCTCTGTATCACAAAAGAAACCAAATTTCTGCTTTATTTTGCCTTTAATATATATATACTGCCACCATCTCTGTTCTCAACAGTCCTGTCAGCCCAATAGAACAAGAGTAAAGAAGATAAGGAGGCACAGAAATACCTGGTAGAATTAGGAGTAAAACAAAATGCCAAAAGTATTTAGGGCATAATTATCACAGATAAGCAAACTCTTGGGTGCCCAACCCTCAGGGAGATGGGCATGGGGAGAAAGAGAATGTGCAGAAGTTTATGCTGGGACCAGAAAACAGAAGGCACAGTGCAGTAGATAGAAAAGATCTGTGAGAAAACACTGCAAAGACCTGTATTCACACTTGGAAAAGTGTGATGATTCATATACTGACAGCCACTTGAAAGATAACCCTGAAGAAGAGTGCTAGCTTTCTTGTGAAGGAATTCTGTCATAGTTTAAATTGCATTGTTTATTCCTCTAAATAGGCAGATAAGCTTGAGAAGCCCTGGAAAGTACAACTGCATTTCTAAGCGGAATGGCCTGCAACATGAAAATTATTGAAGTAATAATACTGTGGTCTCCTAAATAACTATCATTTGTATTTCTTCCATGTAAGTAAAACCAACCAAATAATGCTGATTGGCTGCACGATGAAATGCTGAAAGAACTGGAACATGGAGAGGTGCGGTGCAACTCCAAAAGGCTGAGGAAGACCATGCACAGAGGCACTTGACTAGCACAGGCCACTGGAAAAACCTGGCACTGAGGAGGTGGTAGTCATCCTGTATAGGCAGGAGTGAGCAAAGTGACAGCCACTTAGGTAGGGAAGTATCTGCAGTACAAAGCTATTTTGCTGCTCTTGCAAAGTTGCCATCACAATTGTTCTCACTGAACAGCATTTTCTAGGAACTTTCTGGTTTATTTATAAACCAAAATGGCTAAAGCCAAGTAAGTCTCTATAAGTAGTGAAAAATCTCATAAACAGTTGGAACCAGACATGCAAGACAGGCACCAAGGAGAGGCATAATAGAAAGTCCTATGCCTACCTGTGAGGCAGACATCAGGGAGGCAGTTACTGGTCCCTGATTTCCTGTGGGGTCCACCTGATACTTCCCGGCTTTCTTCAAGGAGCTGGAGAGACTACCACCACATTTCATGGCTGCAGGCAGCCAGACAAAGGATGAGCTATACATGTTGAGTCAATGTGCTAACAGAGTACAGTGTGAGATGAGAGCATTGTCCTGTCTATTAGTGTAAGCCTGTGTGGCTGCATGGTTATTTTCAGGGGTTATTTTCAACCCACTGCTGGACTGGTCTGAGAGGCCACAAGTATCCTCATGGTCCTTGCAGGGAGTCCAAAAAAGGCTGGAAGGAAATCTCACTCAGTCCAAAGCCCAGGAGGTACATGCAACTTTTTCACTGCAGAAAATTGCATTCAGATCTTGCATACAATTCACCTCACACTCTGTACTGAGGACATAGGAACATCATGTGGCAAACGTGACCAACCCCAGTACTCAGATACAAGGTCTTACAGATTGTACTGGCACCAAAATCAGGTGCCTTGATCTCCTCACAGCACTCACTATTCACCAGATAGCTCTGAGCAATGTGGAAAGAGATCATAAACTCTGCAAGTCAGTCAACCAAAAAGAGAGGACAATACGCTTCTCTTCGGAAAAGGGATATTACACAGTGCTTCCTGGTCTCACAGCATTGCCATCTAGCCAGGGTTTGCTCTAATTAGTTCTCCTGCACAAACCAGGACTTACAAAATGTCCTACAGACCCACTTCAAACTGAGCATCTGCATGGGCTGTGTCTAGAAATGAAAGCCCGAGAAAGGGGCTCCACTTGGTATTGTCAAAGACATAGGTTGTACTCATTACACACTTTCAAATCAAAATTCCTCTGGGGCTTTGCTGACTTTGCTTTCAGAGCAAGCCCCAGAAGACAGATAATTACACCAGTGTGCTGGTAGCAGAATCAAACCCCCAATTCACTACTCACTAGCTCAGAGCAGAAAAGCTAAAGTATCACTCCATCCCTCCTCCTCCTGGCCAAAGCTCTGCCCTCTGGTATATGAAAAAATGTGTTTCGTAGCTCCAAATACCAATTCTTCTTGGGACTAAGATGTGACCCCTCCCCCCAGTCCAACTCAGCCATCAGCGTGCTGCAGTGGTCCCCGAGCTCTGCCGAGGACGGTGGCAGCAGGCAGCAGCTGGCCCTGCCGCCTGCCTCCCACCGAGTTTCTCCTGCTCATCCTACAGGAGCAGAGGACAGCGAGTCCCGCAGCCTGCAGGTGTCTCCCAGCAGAGGAGGCTTCGGAGCCCCTTGGGATCATGTGCGGTACCCGAGCAGATGTTCACTTGCTCTTGGTGCTCTCTGTGAGACAGACCCTCTCTGATCCCATCAGCGCGCTGAAGCACACCGACTACAAGAGGACGGCCGCACTCCCGCGCCTGCAGCTGCTCCTTTAACGGACAAAGGCAGGATTTCAAGTGAAGAGAAGAATGGGAATCTGGCTGCAGCTTTTCCTTCACTGCTACAACAACAGATGGGAAGAAGCTGAGAGTTTGGATGCCTGGAAAACTGGATTCTGAATCGTGAGAGGCTTTCAACTCCCCCCCCCCCTCTTCCCAAATAAAACAAACCCCTTTGACTTCTTCTCTCGGCAGGAGGGGGAGGGAGGGCGGATTTACCATGAAGACAAATCGAAGATGCAGAGCCCTGCTAGCAGTGAGTCTGAATCTGATGGCTCTCCTCTTCTCTACAACAGCTTTTATCACGACCCACTGGTGTGAGGGCACACAGAGGGTCCCCAAACCGAGCTGTGGGAAAGAGAAGAAGACAAACTGCCTCAACTACAGTGGAAATGAGACTGCAAATGAGACAAACCAGAATGTGGTTCATTACAGCTGGGAGACGGGAGATGACCGCTTCCTTTTCAGGTATTTCCACACTGGGATCTGGTACTCCTGTGAGGAAAATATCAATGCTGCTGGTAAGTATAAACCAACTTCCTTCCAGCTTGTGTTGCTTTGTGTTTGGCTCAGTGTGATAAACACACAGGCAAGCTGTTTGGTGCTCTACCTTAAAGCAGATTCGCCCTGCAGAGAGAGGCAGGATTTTAACAGTTCTTTGTTGAAAAGCAACCTGTTTCCAGCGAGAGCAAGGATTTGCTTGTTTACCTGCTGGCTGATGCAGGGTCTGTGCTCTAAAGCCAGCTGATAAAGAGTGTGTGCTACCCTCACAGGCACTGCAGCCAGACTGGTCAGTGCTTCCCTTCTGGGAGCTGCTCCATGGAGCGCACAAAAGACAGTGGCTGGTACTTGTTAAGGAGGTTCTGACATCTAATCGTAACTGCCCCCGAGATAACCCCTAGGACAGCAGTATGAATGGCAGGGAAAGCACAAAGGTCACAGTTGTTACATCGCTGTAGCCCAGACTGCCTCTTTTCTGGTATACTTTCAGTGAATGACCACCCACAAACCCTTCCTGTGGCTGGATTGTATGTTTATTAGAGTACAGAAATGGCAGTTAAAGGGCACAACTGGGCACAAGAAAGCTCATTTCTGTTCCCTGCTCAGCCATTTACTTGCTGAGAACCACTTGAGAAGACATCTCTCCAGCTTCTCAGTGCATTCATTTCCTCTGCTGTACCCTGGCACTTACCAAGAAATAAACCACTGGAGGATGGAAGGAAGGTAGCAGCCATGGGACTGATTTAAGTCTCAACAGATGCAAGCTGGCAGTCCGTACTCCCAGAGCTGTCTGGTAGAACTAACATCCAAACTCTGCTTTTTTCCAGCTTATGTGACTGGAAAATAAAGTTTACAAACGTGACATAGTAGATACAATGATGGCTCGTAGATACTGTCTCCTTCTTGCTAGGCTGTTTCCATTCCATTGCCCCAGGATTGGACTGGCGAGTTGGTCCTTCACCACTGTTGGGAAAGAGGAAGTTAATAATCCTATATATTGTGTTTCTGAGGGTACAACCTCCCTGATTTATGAGGTCCTGGTAGAACTGCTCTGTAAGATGCACTATAAAGTGGGGGAAACATGGGGAGCAGCCCACAGTTCATTTCATCCCAAGGTACTGTGTATACTTGGTGATATTCCTGAGGATAGTGCTTCAAGAACTAAAACTCATTTTAATGTATGAAAAGGGAAGTTCATGAACTCTAGCCACGGGACTGTCAATAAGCAGCTCCATACTGAAATGAGTGCACCAAAGTAACCCTGTTGACATTAGAAAAATGTAGAGAAAAAAAAATTTGTCTTAGTCTTACTGATTTGGAAATAAACTTAGGCCCCAGCAGCATGAGTGAGCAGCTTAAGACTTTCCCAACTTTCTGAGTGTCTTAGCTGGGATTGGGATGACCAAGCATGCTCAAATTTCTGGCAGATATCAAAAGCTTTCCAAGCCAAGATTTATGTGTGAGATAACTTGTAACTGTGTGACTTCAGCCCACTCAGAAAACTGAGTTATCTGTGGGAGAAGAGAAATGCAGTGATCTATTCTGTACTCGATAAACAAAGCTGTGCTCTAGTGAGTGATTTCAGGAGACAGTTAGAAGCCAGCTTTAGAAAATTATATTGAGAGCAGGAGAGAAAAGCTTGTTTCTCCCTCATCACACCACCACAGCAGCCACGTGTGTTTCCTCTTATTTGAAACACTAACTTGGTGAAAACTACTCTTCAGTTAGCAGTCTAGGAGTGGCCAACCTTTAGAAAGAATCCAGCCAGGTACAGGGGTATATGGGCTTTAGACAGCTGCTTCCTTCAGGATTTACTGTAGCTTTTAGGGTAAGGACAGGAATGGTTAAGTGGACAGAGATCCAAGTTTGTTCCTGAGCGTATCAACATAAAATAACCACGTCTTCATTCAGGGTCTTCATTCAGACTTTAGGGTTTTGCAACACCAGACTGTCATGGCCTTTTGCAGCCTGACCGGTGATCATTTTATCTGAGCTCCAGGACAGTCAGGCACCCAGCCAGCCCTAGTCCAACAGCACCGTGATCATTCTTACACATACAGCCACAACACTCAGTGTATCAGGAGCAATCTATCCTATCCACAACTCACTTACCGACAACAGTCCTGGAGGTCTCACAAATCATAGAGTCACTGTGTTGTTCATAAACACCCTAGGATGCCAGGAGAATACCCAGAAAATACCCTTAAGCACACAGACAGTAGTGTATTAAACTAGTCAAAATCCCTTCCCTAAATGCACTCCGTGCTCTCAACATGCACCTTTCTTAAAGCTTTACCAATAGCACACTGAAAATGACTGCAACAGCAGCCTTCCTCCAGGCACAGTCCTTTCAGTAGCCGCTCCATACCCTCACACTTCCGTTAGCAGAGCATATGGCCACAGCCTGTGGTCAGCACTGTTCCTGACACTCCATACCTGTCCCCACTTCCTCACTGCCCATCCCAGAAGCTAAGCAACACGAACCCCACCAGGAATACACGAATGGCAGTAATACTCTGTTGCTGCGATTCTGTCAAAACTCTCCAGAGATTCCTAGCATTCCCAGCTGTGAGCCACACTCTTCAACCAGCCAGCAGGCTTTTGATTTATCTCTCCTACAGACATGGCACTGTCAAAACTTTCTGCTCTCTGCACTGGTGCTGCTGAAACACGGCAGGTCTTGTAACACCGACACAACAGGACTGGTTCCCAAAAGGCTGATACTACAAGGAAGGACAGGATCGCAGGGCTTCCAGTGGCTGCAAGGGCTGGGGCTCAGTCACACCTTAAAATTATATTTAGACTAGAATTAAAAAAAAAAAGTGTCTTCTCACTGCTTATCTGAAATGTCTATTTAGATTCCAGAGGCAGAGGTGCAAAAAGCATGCCATACACTCTCCACGCAGAGACTAGTGAAGCAGACCTTCATCTTGTTGCAGGCTTTAAGTTTTCACTGACAACTCTAACAGAGATTGAATGCTGTGATTATTTCTAAAATAATTTGCGAATCTAGAGTTTATTTTTATCCAGCATGTCTGGGACAGCTAAAGAATCTGAAAAGCATTTAGCACCTGAGAAATATAATTGTGAATTCCCTCTGGTAATAGAAGGATATGAGCATTATGTATTTCATTGGTAGATGAGTCCTGTAATTATTTAGCACAATTCCTGACTCAAAAGTATGCTGAATCCCAATCTATTAAAAAGAGGATGAAGGCTCTTCCTTCCAGGGTGTGTCCAATGCTTTGGAACCCACATGGGTGGAGGTACCTTCTGTAAGAGCAATGCACCTGGATCTCCAGATGGGGATGAAGCTAAAGCATACCCTGCAAGCTCTGCAGCCCGTGCTGGTCACAAGCCCTGCTCTGCACTCGTACCCTGAACAGGGCACTTACTGCCTCCTCATGGGCCGTGAATTCCTTGGCTACGGCCAGGCATCTCATTTCATTTCTTTTTCAGTATGACTTTGAGCGCATATCTTATTTCACACCTCAGTCTAGGTCAGTGTTTGTGTCTGTACTGGACACCTTCACAAGATACCAGACAAGCAGTGTGCTAATAGCAGCAGTTGCAAACTAGCTGGCAGATCCCATGACTCAAGAACATATATGCCATGAAAAAAATTAACCTATGAAGTAGGTTAGGTAAGGTGGCATACCTTATCCTAGCTGGTAGAGGAGTTTGAGAGCTGGGAAGCCATAACAAGTTAGCAGATTTTGCTCAATTGTGGGTTCGTTTTGATTTTAATAGAAAAAAAAACCCCATGAACTTGGATCTTGGTTTAGTTGCTAATCAACAGGCAATCTCAGCAATAGCATCCACATTCAGAGGGAAAAGCAGCTGCCTAGGTGCCTGTAAAGAGTATTATCCCATTAAATAAACATTGAGCTTTTCTGTGTTGCTCACCATGCTCCATAGAAGCAGAGAGATCAGGAATGGGTATCCATAAGCTTTTTTTTTTTTTTTTTTTTTTTTTTTTTTTTTTTTGTAGTCATGAAATGATATTTTGTGGCCAAAGGGTTTGTAACTCTTTATATGCTTTGTATTACATATTCCTCAGCACCTTCAAGGAAGAAATGGTAGAGTGGAACTTACATGGTATGTAGGGATGCATCAAACAGGCCATAAATATGGACATTAAATGCACATTTGAGAAGGAGCCAGAGAATGAGAGAGGTGTATCCTGCTGAAAAGAATAAATCTGTAACATATAAAGACAAGAACTTGCCACACACTTTCACGGATCCAGAGCAGTACAGCATCACCCTTCTCCCCCGCCACCCTGTGATAATAAGCATACATGATTCACCATAGGCAGCTGTCCAGAGAGAGGGACCAGGGAGAAGCACCTCATGAGTATATAATTAAAAGCTAGAGGAACTGGGAATTCTTGCTGGATTATTGAGAAATACAATATAATTGGCATGACAAACCTGGCGGGTTTATTTGCGTGACTGGAATGTAAAAATTGCTAGTTCTAAATTGTTTAGGAAGGAAAGAGTGGTAAAGGAAATTGAGGAGGTAGAGCTCTATATTAAAGATAAAATTTCCAACGATAGAGGAACTGAACCCAGGAGGCTTGGATGATCTCCATCCAAGGATGTTGAAATAATTGGCAGACGAAAATGCAGGTTTAGTAGCAAGATTTTGCACATCACTGTATTCAAAGAAGACTGGAAAAAAATGATATGGGCCACTTGACCCAGCAACCTTAGGACAGTTTTCAGGGAAAGCACTCAGTCCATGGCAACAAATGGGTTTTATCAAAGGCAGGGTTTTGTTAAAAGTAACTCTTTTAACAAGATGAATCACTTCTTAGACAAAGGTAAAGCATTAGACACAGTCTCTGTAGAGTCACAAAAAAACATTTGATGGAACGTCCCACTGAAAATTCTTTACAGGAGAACTAGAGAGAGAAGGTAACAATGTGGTGATGGATGTAGACATGCTTCCACACTGGGTACTGCTAAACAGCCCAAGCCTCTGCAGACTGGAAGGAAGGCACACTGCGCAGGGAACAATGATACTGGTGGGGATCAACAGGGAATGACAGAGATCAGACAAGAAACATTGCTGACTGCTTCCATGATTTAAGAACAATAAGGCAAAATATATGAAACAAAATATTCCTTCCTACAGAGCTCCTTGACAGGGAATGTTGTAAAGACCAAAACATGCATGGATCCATGGAGGAAACATCCATTCATGTTAATGACATGCTGATTTGAGAGCAACTTCTGACCAATAAGTTCCTCAACTTGTGCAATACTATCACAAGGGGAGTACATGAACAGAATTCGCTCTACACCCACCCCATTGCTCTTCCCTAAATGTCTGTCATTGGATGACTGGATAGTTAGTGAAGTAGGTAGACCTTTTGCTTGAGTGTGGTGCAGATTCTACTTTATAATATTATGATGATAGGGATAAACAGGTTGTAAAACTGTTCTTTAATCAGTATGCAAGAAGGTCTTTGTAGGTAAGATAAAAAGGGAAGTTATCACAACGGAGATCAGCTATTTCTAGTTGTCCTTACATTTGGTTTCAGGACTGATTCTGTTACTGCTGAAATTAGCAATCTAGGAAAAAGGGCTAGGGTACAATTCGCATCATCTCATTTGTTGGGGGGGGAAATAAAAAGGAGGAAGGCAAGTTGAATCCCACAGCAAACCTGTGGACATCAGCAAATGTAGCTGTCTGTGCCTAAACTGACCAATATCATCAGTACAGTCAGTAGTGGCAAGTATTTCTTGGGGAGATTAGGTTCCTCCTCCTATGGGATGAACCGAGGCCTGGGATTATGTGTTTTCCTCCTTGGCCAAACAGGAGTCTGTCTACGAAGCTGCCATTTCTAACACAGAAATTTTAATTTGAAGAGAGTAATCCTATTTTAAATGCACTCCTTACATATGCCGTGACACAAAGTCTGGGAATATTGGCATTACAGAGGAGATATTATTCTGCATAACTAGTTGTAAGAATAGTATTAAAATAATTAAAATATTAAAAAAATGGAAAGCAGCAAAAACTAAGGCATAAGATTCTGTGAAGTCACAGGTAGCTGTCAATTGTGAGCAAAAGATAAGAAACAAGTTGTGGGCCAGTATCTGACTGTGAGGTGACTGTGAGCTGCAGAGTGCTGTGATACAAAGGAAAGATGGTGTTCTAGGGCAGAATCAGCGTGGCTGTGCAAGGCACAGGAAACACCAGTGCACTTTGTTAATGCCATCCTGCATAGTTATGGTTAGAAAAAGGGGGAGGTGAAACAGATGCAGAGCAGGATTTCCATGGTAGTTGAAGAAAAGAAAACCTGATCCTCTTTAGTATAACAAATTTGGGATGGGAGGATATATTTTATATATGTGTATATATATATATGTGGATAAATATCAAGAAAAGACTTAAATAACCTGTCATTGACAAAAAAAAAAAGTGGAAATCCAAGGAGAGGTTCCCAGATAGCATGTCTCTGGACTTCACCACCACAGAGGGCAGTGTGAGCAAAGGAAATCCATGGGCTGAAATGGACACTTCTTAAGTCACAGAAAGAGCTGTGTGAGGGAATGGGAATGTTTCTGGCCTGATGAAGCTTGGAGTGAATCCTGCATAGCTGATTTGTTGGTCTCTTAAGCAGGTCTGAAAGGAGCCATCTTGGCTTGACTGCCTTGCTCATACCGCATCTGTGCTCTCTTACATGACATCCACACTTCAGGGTTGCTGCTGGATACCAGGGGGAGCCAAAAAGAAAAAAAGTTGCTGACTTGATGCATATCACATTTTCTGGAGGGTTTTATGCCTTCTCTAAAGCATCAGAAATTGGCTACAGCTGGAGATGGTATGTGAGGAGGTTGCTTTGCTACCGTTGACATTATTACAGCTTCTCAGTATCTAATTGGTATGTCTGCTCATGCACTGAACATTAAACTGATGATCTAATTTGGGATCAGAAGAGAAATCTCCCTCAGGCTAGATTACAGGGATAGTAACAAATTTTTGCCTTCCTTTACAACATGGGGAAGGGTCCATTTCAGAAAAGTACTTGAGAACTCTAACAAATCCCTTGGTTTTTGCTTACAGGATTAGATACGCCTGGTCATAGGAATTTAAGCTATATGATAAGAGCGCTCAGATCTGTTCATGTTCCTCATGAAGCCTCTTGCTCTCTTCCTGCGGTACATGATAGCTACGGTTTCTGTGCTGGTCATTGCTTTATTATAGACATTCAGGTTTTTTATAGGATGTTGGGGATATTTTGTGTCTGCAGTGCACTGGGAATTTTGGATTTTAGGTCCTCCTGATCCTGCTAGACAGACTAGCTGTATGAACATCTATCACACATAAAAATGTGGAAATAAAATCCCTGCAGGCTGAGACTCATAACAGTAAAGCAAGGGACTAGGCAGTGAACTGCTCCTTATTTGACACATCACCCTATATCTCATGAACAAAAACTGTGTTACTTTCTCTTTGGATGTGTCTATCCTCAGCCATTTAACCCAGCAATCTTAAAGGAAGTATCTGATAGTTCCGTGTAAATGGAAAAAACATCAAAGTGGTAGAAGACTAATACATAGGTCCCGTATTTCAAAGAGAACTGAGGTGTTACCCTGAAGCCAGTTAGTGCGAAACATGAACAGGGCTGCTCCAAGCAGGATCCTCTGTTAATCAGAAACTGGTGTAATGTTATTCAATGTTCTTGTTGGTAAACAAACTGGTAAAATAAATCCTAGCTCATCTAGCTTACAGCTTACTAGAGACAACAGCAAATAACAAGAAGCAGATACTATTATTATGGAATGACACGGCTTGTAAAATAGTCATGGACAAACAAAACTCATTTTAAGATGTTCCACCTTGCATTTTGGCTGCATTCTGTGGGGAAAAGGACACAAACTATGCTTACAATGCGGGAAGCTGAGTGGGAAGTAGGGCCATTCCACCATGTCTAGACTTACTAGATTTGGAGAGATCAAAAACCATATCACACTGTTATTCAGCCTGATTTCACTTTGCATCAGCTGGCCTGACAAAAACCACTAGATGAGACTTTGTTGTTGTTAGTTACAAGCTTGGAAATAAGGTTCACAAAAAGAAATGTAAACAACTTTTTTCACTTGATTTTAAAAAAAAGGAATATTCATTTGCAGTGTACTTCCTATGAAAGTCTGTGGCTGAAAGATTAATGTTATCTTAGTTTCCATACTCCAAGTCAGCTGTGCCTGCCTGGAAAAACAGGACGCCTCAACCTAAAAAGCATCTGAGCACTTTTGGGTACAGAAAGTGGGAGAATTTTCTGGACTTCACTTTGAAACAGGCAGCCTAAATTGCAATTACTAAGAGGACCTGAGAGTGGAAGAAATACTGTTATGGTGTTAACTGTAGAGAAGTACAGACTGATGTAGTACAGGCTCTGACATTCAAGGTCCCTCCCCTCTAGCAATCCCTTTGCCTCTTACCTATAGTCACTGGCACGTGTTTCAAGCTGCAGCCTCAGGACTCGAGTTTCCAGCACCATGTCATGCCCTCAGAGTAATGCTCACTCCTGAATCTGTCTTTCCCTCCACTTTGGCACATAGCAGCTTTTGATGCTTTCATTTCCTGGAGTAATCCCATCTGTGAAAAGGAGTTTCCTTCTTTGCTCTTGGTGACTTTCATCTCTGCCTGCCCTGTTTATATATTTCCAGAGCTAGGGCACAGATCCAATGCAAATACTCTGGTTGGGCATTATCTGGAGAGAAGCATTGGCATGGTTAAAAGAGAACCTATGTTGATCCACAGCTAGTAATTGGAAAAAGTGGGAGCTACTCAACCAACATTTCTTCTAGAAGTAGGGTGTTAGGGTCTTATTGGTTACTTACTGCTTTGATCTTTGTTAATCACCACCCTGAAAGGAACTGCTAATGCAGTCGCATAGGAAATTGCAGAAGGCATGTTGGACTTCATGCAATGAGGTGTGTGTCAGTTACACGTTCTGGGAAGTGCAGCAATTCTAGTCTTTCAGAGTTTTCTAGGGAGACCTTATACTCCGACAGATACCAGAGCCTCAATAACAAGTTTATTTTGGCATGTTTACATGAGCACAGGGTAAGGAGAGCGTGGCAGATGGTCACCTGTGGGCTGAACAGGTGAAAAACAGCCTCTTCCCATTCTGTGGTTTGAAACGCTTAAAGCAACTCAGAGCTCTTTGTCTGATTTAATATTTTCCAGATGATAAAGTCAGGTCTAATTTAATACCAGAATCATTGAAAGCCTCTCTCAGCACCATTGTTTTCTTGATTCTCCCAATCACTTGAAAATCTGAGTTATTTTCCAGCTCTCCAAATGATAGATGTGTGTACACATCCATCAGGTCTCACCAAGATAATCAGATGAGTCTTGTGACTTGGATGTGTTTCAATTAGACATGATTTGAGAGCAGCCTGTGGAGATGTTTGCTTTCAGATCCTGTGCAAGATTTTTCACATCAGGGAGAGTTTCAGTGCAGAAAGTGCAGTTGCCATGGCACAGAGCCCCGGTTAGCACAGACGCACTGGAGTATTCCCTGCTTTGCCTGCACCCTCTGCCCCCAGCACGGCTCTCTGCTGCTCAGTGAGTCAAGGGGAAACTCCAGAGCGGGGAGAAAATTATTTCCATTTCTTTGTGAATATGTGAGTCTAGGAAAAAATGTAGCCTGATATGAAAAAGTAGAAAGCTTTAAGCTTTTTTTCTTTTTACTTTAGAAGGTAGAAAGTTTTAAGAGTTTGAGTTTTCTGAATGACACCAATAGTATAGCATTCAGATGTAAAAACAACCCCAAAAGGGAGAAAGATTGTGAGTCAGCAAAGGCTGAGAAATTGAGCAAATTCTCATGTTACTTGGAAGAAAGAGGAATGTTGATGGGCAGCAGCTATGAATGACAGCTGTCAGAGTGAGAGAAAGCAACTGTTGTCATAATTAAGACACATTTTAGTGTAATTCTGCATGAACTTGCTTGTTTTCCAGAAGAGAATATTGCTCCAGCAAAATCAACACGTTCAACTGGAAAATGTTGATTTTGCAGATTGATACTTGATTTTTCATTAGAAAAAACTCAATTAAATATTCTGAGATAATCATAATCAAAAGTGGAATATTTCACTTGTTAATTAATGTGATACAATTCAGTTTGATTGAACTCATTAACTTATATTTTTCCTAATGTAGTACTTTATTTCACTGAAGTTCTGTTGGAGTCCTCAGCCTTGTCTAGGCTGGGATCCCTTAAGTGGTACATCTTTTTTTAGACGAATACAGTGATTTTACTCTCAGTAGATGATGTGGGATCTCACCAGAATCACGTGACTCCAGATATAATTGGAGATAAAGACTTGTTCGGGCCTTTTAGGAAAAAAGGGGACCTTGTCTTTTGTAGGCTGGGAGCCAGAGCGTTACTAAAAGGGAATGCTGTTTAAATGAAATTTAATCATTTAAATTTCCATCAGAACTCTACATTTGAACTTGTAAAATTTTATGCAGAGTAAGTGAGTACAGACAGCTTTTCCTTTTCCTTTTTTTCTTTTTTTTTTTGCAAGATGAAAAGCAGAGTTATAACAGAGATCCTTCCTTCACTCAGAACTACTGGATTGATTTTATGGTAAATTATCTAACTAGAATATTTGGAAACCATGTAGTTGGAAGACACGCAAACTAGGATTTTTCAGAGTTGGGGTTTTTTTTGTTGTCCTGGTTATTAGTGAGGGATTTATCACTGGCTCAGAGAGGAAAGAACTCGGAAATGTAGGAGCAATAAGTATGATCCAGGACATCAGCTTCTGGTCATGGTTATATTGCAACAGCCATGTTTTCAACTCAGAATATTTTCCTAAAGCCTGTGCTTCTGTGTGTGTGTTTTCTGCCCTCTTCCCGATTTCCAGTCTAAACCAGCAGTTTAGGGAGACATACTCTGGACAAATCCAACCACTCTTGTATTCAGGACCTCACACTGCACATTTCAGACAAGGAGCAGAAGACACACTAGACTGCACGTGGATCTCCCAAAGGCTTAAAGTCAGGACGATTCCAGTGTGCACACTGAGCTTGGAAGTATATCTGTGCTATAGTTTAGACCCAATATGTGTGCACCTAGACCTGCCTTTCCACTATATAGCTCTGTAATTGCTCCCTAGGGTGTTCCATTGACCCCTAGAAGAATGCCAGCCTGCATCCACCTCGGAAGCTGCATCCAGGAACAGCTGATCTCTCATAGTGCAGTTTCGCTGTGCCCACGACAAAGTATGCAGAGCGTAATGGGGAAAGTAGCCCACAGCCCTGGAGCCAGTGCTGCGTGCACAACTGGTGGCTCTATAGGACCTGTTTGTCTCAATTTTCTGGCAGAACTGAATTTGGGGGATTTGAGAATGGGAAAAACACCAATTTGGGGCTTTCCAGTTTGCAGTACCCAGACCTATAGGCCCCTACAACCCATGCCCCCTTCTTGGAAAGCCCAGCAGAGACACAACTGAGCCCATGTATCACCAGTCTGGATATGACAGAATGCATTTGGCAAGGGCTTGCAGATGTAATGTTTCTACCTCACCCTTGAGAAGCCATAGAAGAAGACACCACCAAGTGCTTTACTCTTACCGATGTATAGGTGGTAGGTGGTCTCCTCCACCTCCAGCATCTACCTGACATTGCTGAGCTCCAGAAAGCTCCACAGGCACTGTGAAGCTTCCTCTTGCATGGATGTGGAGAACATTCAAGCCATACCACTCCTCTTTCTATATGAGTTATGTGCAGGAGAGATCACTCCTTGGCTTTCTCCTCTGTCAGAGTCGCTGCCACAACAGTGGGAAGGCAGGACTACCAGGCGGATGGATTCTAGACGTTGTTCTTGTTGCATTTCTAAACAGCCTTTTCTGTATTCTCTAAAGACTCACCAAGAGCCTGGTTATGAGGAGAAGATGCTTCTGGAAAAGGGCAGCACAGCAGGATAAACTCTGCCAAGTCTAAAATTAAACTTAAGAGGGCTTAAAAGATCAGTTATACAAGATACCCAAAAATAACAGAATAAATCCTAAGAGGAACAGTGGAAGCACTGCTGACATCTTCAGTTCTCAGTGAGATGCATGTCTGCATGTTGAAGTATGAATGTGCTCTATAAATACCACCAGTGGTTACCATTGAAAATGGAGGAAAGCTCCAGCACTCCAGCAACAGGAGCAATGAAGGGAAGTGTTCTTGACCAGGAGCTGCTTGTGCAGTTCCTACCACAACCTTTAGCCGTAAGCCAGGCACAATCCAGGCATCAGCCACTGGAAGTCAAATTCTCTCCTTCTGGGCTTTTCTCCGTCCCCAGTCTCCAGTCATTCTTTGTGCTATGGCTCCAAAAGGGCTTTTTCTGGGCAGCCCACCACTTTCTGTCCCTATCATTTAAACTGGAGGCCTCAACCACAGCCAGCTCTCAAACCATTGTGATCTGAGCAAGCCAATTTGAGGGAGGATGAGGCAGCACATTTCTCCAAATAGCCTGTGATCCCACTCTTTACATGCTGCCTGCAGACAAGGCATCTGCAGCTAAACACTATGGTACCATCAGCTTCCTCAGCGCTCACATGTGTCAGAAAGGCTTTGTACCTTGCTGAGTATCTAAAATATATATATAGTACTGGGTTATCTCCAGCTGTCAGAACAGCCCGTGCAGTTCCTGTAGTAGCCAATGCCATTCCTCTTTGGCTGTCTTGGGATAACATGCTAGAGTCAGTTATTTCTTAAGGTTTCCAGTAATACGACTTCAGATTCACTGCAGCTTCAGGTGAGAGATTAGTCAGTTCTACCCAGATATCTTGAAGTCAAGTTAAAATAAAACTGTGATAAAAGTAATATCTTGGGTCTGAGAACAAAAAATCCCAAACCCCACATACCCAAACCTCAGATTTGTATGGCTAGAATGAAAAATCCTGCTTTAACCTATTCTATCAAGGCCAAATCTAACGTCACTTCCCTTATATTCTCTTGATTTTATGTCACCTCCTGCCCTAAAACTGAGAGGCTCTGGATGAGAATGATTCTTATTTACAGCAGAGCATCTTTTAAGGTCCACCTATCTTTCTATATTTCTTGGTCAGGAGCCTAAAGCACACACATGTGAAAAGAAGTTGAGAGACTGAGCTTGTTCACACCCCTACAAATAGAGGAAGGATGACTACAGAGATGACATAGCAGCTAGAGTAGTTCAGGTTGGACACGAGGAAAAACTTCTCCAGAAGGGTGGTGCAGCCTGGGACCAGAGCAGGGGATGATCTCCATCCTTGGAGTTGCTAAACGATGGGTATCATCATCCTTGAAGTATTTAATGAGTTGGCTGGGCAAAGACACAGCTGACCTGATCAAGCATTAGCGATAGCCCTGTTCTGAACAGGAGGCTGGACAAGAGACCTGCAGGTCCCATCAACACAACAAGCCTGGGATGCCGCGAGTTCTGTGATCCACCAGGTATCTTTCAGTCTGTCTGCTTAATAACTTACTCATCTGACACTCCTTCTGCTCAAATACGGACTATACCATACCTACCTCTTATGAAATACAGATGGTGCTTGATAAGTCAAGTGTCCCTTCCTTTTCTTGCCTGTCCTCTTGACAGTGCCTGGATTTGCAGAGCAGAAGTCCTTTCCTATGCTATGGAAACATCAAAACATTCGTTTCAATGTTAACTGAACTTCATACAGCAACATATATAAAGGCAGACTACACACTATGTACACAACACTTGTAAGCATATTTAGCATAGGTTTAAAAGTGGAAAAAATGTGATAATAATAGAATTATAATAATTTCAGCATAGTTATAATTTGAAAAAGTTATGTTTAGCTCAATCCCACCAACAAAGACACCAGAAAGATTAACATTTTTTATCAGTTTGTACATATAAATTCATTAAAACTCAGAAAACAATTACACGCTGACTTCAACATCACTACAGCATTTCACTCTTTATCTTTCAGTGGTTCACATTTCCTAAATAATCTTTTCACTATGTGATTAAAGTTGAGCAAAACTAATAAGAAAACTTGTTCTGAAGCTGTCTTTGCATCAACTGAAATCTTAAAGGGCAAAAATGGATTTTTCTCCATTACCTCTCGCAAGCATGCTGGGCTCCGATTCCTTGAGGCGGGCAGGCTACTGGTCACCTTGGAACACAGCGTACTGAAGGAAATGCAACACTCGGTGGATGGATACAGTTAGAGCAGAGGAGTTATTTTATGCTCTTTTTGATTGCCTAAAGAAGTAAAAAGAAAGGAGAAAGGCCAATACATCCACCCCTAGGATTCGTTTCAAGCTCAGAAGCAATAGGCTCCTCAAGAATGCCTGCAAAAATGGAGGTGGAGTTACAAAGGCAGAAAATTTAACTTACAGTGATAGATGGATGCAGTAGCCACAGAGCGGAGGGACTGGGACAGGGCTGGGCTGGGCGATGGTCATGGCAAAGCCTTTTTAGACAATTTTTTAAAAACTCTATGCAATTGCTTAGCTTGCTTTGTGCTTCAGGTTTTGTCAGTCCTGGTCACGTGTGTCGTATCTATCTATTGAGACATCTGTGCCCATGGCAACGCTTCCTGGCACTGGGAGCTTTGGTCAGACCCTGGTGGGGCACTGGCATTGTCCTGACAATGATAAGCAGGGCAAAAGTGCTGGTGAAATAGGCCTGTGTCCTCCCGGTGCTATTCCATCTGGAGTGTGACACTATTCCTGGCCCTGGGAAAGAGCAGCACTGACCCAAGAGGGACCCAACCATCAAAGAGAACATTCTTCTTCACTAACTGCATTTCACACTTATGAACAAGGGGCTGTAATCCTAGGGGAGAGACCAGCCTTGTGAACATCTTTAGTCCAGGCTGGAGGTAAATGTCTGCTCTCTGTATGGGACGACCTACTGGTCCTGTGGAGTCTCAGATGGGAGCGATAGCAGAAACACCAGTCAAAAAGAGGAGGTAGAGCAAAACCAATCAACTTGTATCTTCTAAAATAATCTTTTTCTTTTAAAGGTGAAAAATGTCGAAGTTTCATTGACCTTGCCCCAGCTTCTGAAAAAGGTAAGACAATATAGTCAAGGTTCCTTCCCATTTTACAAATTGCATTGATATTGTTTCTTGTCGTACTTTAGTGCCAGGGGACACATTACTACCTGAGCACACAAGGACCTAACATGCCATCCGGATTACACACAGCCAGGTGGAACAAATGCCAAGGTTTGAGAGAGCTGTTTACTCAATTTATGCAGATCTGTCATTTCTCTGATGCATTTTCTCTTCATTCAGCTGATTTTTTACCAAGAAAATAAAGATTGATACTGTAATACAGACGTTTCTCTTCTTCCTCAAGTGAGGAAGGACATACAACATGTTTTCCTCAAGCCAAGAGGACATTTGCAGTGAGAAAAGTGCAGTCACGGTACCAAATGGCTCTTTGTGAGAAGGAACCTTGCAGATGCTCATTTGTTTGATTTGCCCTCAGAAAAAAAAAACCAAACCAACAAACCAAAACGTATTCAGGTGCACTGAAAGAGGCAGGCTGCAAAGCTTTTCTTTACCCTGGTATTGAAGTTATAATTCTCAATTGCAATTTCACCTGTGTTTCAAAACAGTCTTTATCAGGAAAAAAATGGGCAGAGTTCAATTAACAAACAGGGCAGCTGAGCCCTTCCTGCTCCCTGCTCCCAGCAGAGCGCTCTGGCCACAGCTGAAGAGGGGCAGGAGCCCCGCAGTGTCCTTCACGCTGATAGTGGCTTGGATGATGAAAATTCACGTTTGTGCGAAGAAACAGTCTATTTCGTTAGGTCACTTGAGACAATCACAAAACCTTTGGGGCATACGGTACCTTCATCAGGTCTGACAGAGAGGCAGTAAGTGGTGTAAGAAACGATTGTTCTTCGTTTGTCTGAATCGCTGGTCAGTTGGACAGATTGAAAGAGAAGGGTGATTACCTCTAATAAAGCGGTGGGGTATTTCAGTGAGAGACAAAGTAACAGAGACAGCCTCTGTAAAATTAATTGTAAGTAAACCTAAATAAATTATGCACATAAGGGAAGAACAATCCTGGGATTACTGCCACTAATGGGCTCTGAGCTGAATTTACATACACAAATAGGACCTTGGGGTATAACCGCTCATATGAAAGAGCTAGGTCAATACTCAGCTGCGGTCAAAAACCAAACGAATCTGTTAGAAAGCATTAGGACAGGACTTGGGAACACAGCAAAGAATATCCTGTTGCATGAGGACTGTATACATCTGAAAGCTTCACTTTTTTATGAAATCTAGTGTGGTATTTTGTCCTTTTTAGCCCAGCTCACAGAAAAGCAGCAAGGATAATCAGAGTCCTGGAAGGTGTTGTGTAAGGATGAGACTAAGACTCTTCGGCTTGAAGGAGAGACACGTGAGGGGCGATATGGTGGACATTGATACAGACATAAGAGGAACTGATAAGACAGCCTGGGGAATGGGAGCTCACTGCTCTTCCCAGTACAAGGACTACTGGACATTGAGACACCTTCAGGAGACAGACTCAAAAGAAGCATGATGTGTCTGTTATAAAGGCAATGGGATGTTTTGGGGCTTTATTCATTTTCTCTGCCAAGTTCATTATGGTGCATAATGCTTGGATGCATCACCCACACGCTTCCCAAAACAGTATTAGTGCTTTACTTCAGTATTTCATTTGGTTGTGTGAAACACTGTCAGCAATTTTTTTTAATTGAATTTTAGAGTTGCTGCACGATGTCAATGTATATTTCTAGACTATTCTATTTTTCCTTTTTGAGGAAAAACAGATCTTTTGATGTAGTGGTATAAAGGAACTTAGAACTATTTCTGAAGTCTTGCCATGGAGTTGTAAGGCACGTTGGCAGAAAGAGGAGAATGCTCAGTCAGAGATGCAAAGTGCTGACCATCTGACTGATAAACAACTGTTGATCAAGTTGGACACCGCAACATGGTTAATCTGAATTTTTCACCATCAGTCTTATACTGTCCAGAGATACTTTCATCACATGAAGAGAAAATTGTGTCTCAACCATGCTCAACTTAAGTTCGCTGGAGAAATCAACTTCTTGGCTTCTTTTCTTCTCTCTCCCAGTTAGAACTTCCCACTCCTTTAATTTCTTCATCCCCTCACTCAGCATTTACTTTAATGGTCAGAGGCTCGTCAACTACCCAGTTATACCCAGTGCTGGGATAGATTCTTGATTCTTCTTCCAAGTAAATGAGGTATGATAAAAGCTCAGTTATACATATATATTGTGGTTTTCACCGTACATTGTGTAACTGGGAATTTTTGGACTACACTTATTTATCTGTGCAATGAGACTTCAACTTAATCAGTTTCCGTATGTATTCTTAGCATCACTGAACACTAAAATGGGATTGTTCAACGTTTCGATCATCTATAATATCTCTATACAGTTACTGCAACTCAATTTAGGTTTTCTAAAGTTTTCTTTTCAGTTCAATTTTCCTGATCTAAAGAAGACCTCTCCCCAACAAACTTCCAAGCTCAGTACAGGCTGTTGAAGCCTGTGCTTCCTTCTGAGCACATCATCTTCCACTTTATGGCATGCTAAAGGAAACATAAGAACAAACTTAGTCTGTGTAGCCAGTCTCTTCCAGAGTCCCTCACCAATTAACAACAAGTCAGTATAAAACTTCTGCATAATATTTAAAGTCTTCTTGGTATAGGAAAGCTAATCACTGAAACGTTCACAGGAAACTTAAAACATCTGCAGTGAGGCCTAGCTACATCCTTATCACAAACCTTGCATTCATAATTGAAAATTATTCTTATTCTTACTGCAAAAATGTAACAGCTTATGCTTGAGCTTCCTATCTTTAATCCATTTGTGCTGATCTCTCGCGTAGCTGGATACTCTATTTCTGATCAGTTATTACACCCATTGCATATATTGCACCGATGACATCTACTAAAAGGAGGCAGCAAAATTTGGGGCAAACAGACCCACAGTATGGTATAAATAAGCATTTCCAACCCACACTAGGAGAGCTCTTCCCTGCATTTAAGGCAGCTGCCAACAATCTGTCAGAACCTTGTAAGCCTAACATTGAATTTATTAGCTATTGCTAGTTGTTAGTGCCAAATCTGCTTAACAAAATCAGCTTGGTGATGGTAGATNAAAAAAACACATTTTCTGCGTCCACAAATATTTCTTGTGACAGTTTCCATTCGCTGTCAATAAAGGATGATAGTGCAATAGCTGGTTACATTGGCCAGGACTTTGAATGGACTCTCATAGAGGAGGTGTTGTTGGGTGCCACAACATGCCGTTTTCTAATTTTCATTACAGATAGAAGACAAGAAGTATTTCCTAAAGGAGCTGGAAAGGAACTGCTACACTAGGCCTGGGCCTGATCCTTCAGTTCTGAATTGCTCCTGGGATTTTCTCCACAAAACTTGGTCCGAGTTTTGTTCCTACTGAGTATTTTCGTATCCAAAGAAGAAAGGGGTAACCTCTTTAGTGAGGGACACTCATGCATTACACTGAAATATACACTCAGTTTTCAGCTACGTGGTCCCATTTTTGAACACAGCTTTCAGCCTTGCCTCTTCTGTTGGGCTGTTGAAAACCTTGCTAAATCAGCTTTCTGTCAATCTCCCTGATGCAGTGCCCACCCAGAACACCCTGCATGGGAGGACACACTCCACCACACTACTTTCACCATACCTTTTGGGTGCACCTTCTAGCTCCCCTTCTCCATTGCTCTGAATCTAAGTGCCCAAGAGAACTTCCAAGAGGCCATGAAGGATACATTGAAAAGGAAAAAACCAAGGCCACATATTGTGTCTGGAAACCATGGCACCACAATGGAAAGCAAAAGGTAGCAATATGTCCCATCAAATGATCTGATAAATGACTTCACTGACTAACATAACAGCCATATACATCTAGATATATATATTTACACACACACAGGTCTGTTCTTCCTCCTGGCTAGAACCGTGTGGGGATTCAAACTCCTGCATCCTCTATAAATGCATAAGTGTCAGCTGTCAACCACAGTGACACAGAGCCAGAGGATGAGGAGTCATGACCAACTAAACTCATGTAAGGGAAGTCTGAGATATATACAGTAGAAATCAATTGGAAGCAACGTTTGTGCTGGAAGAACTTTACTGGGCAAAAGTGAGGGCTTTCAGGCAATGTGGTGGCCCCAAGAGTTTTCAGGACGGTATTCACAGGGACTGTGACCCAGGCACTTCCCAAACACCTGCAGCACCTACTGCAATGAGGAGCTCTGGCCTGAGGAGTCCCATTAGGAAGTTGCTTCAGGAACAGGCTCAGTGCTGGCTCAAAATTCAGAGATGGACACACCAACGTTGGTCAGGTTTCACAGGACAAACTTCTTACAGGTGCGGTACAATCAGATCTAAGTGACTCCAATGTTCTGTAGGACCTCATTGCTTCAGCTGTGATATCTATTGAATAATACCCACTGTGAACAGCAAAGCAGCAGGTGATCCACAACTGGTTATATTGCATTGCTTTCTACTTATTTATAGAGAAATTCACATGCATAAACCAAGACCTTTTAGAGACTCTGGAGGCTGAGGCAAGACAAAGCCTTGCAGAAGAAAAATGCTCATTGCCAGTGAGCATTTAACGGTCCAAAATGTTACAGGGGACTTTTAAAATTAGAGGCTCTATTGGCAGAGGTAAGAGATGCCTTCTGCGTGTCCTCTACACAGCTCATGATGCTGCATCCTGTAGAGATGAAGCAATAAAAATGCTGTATTGTCTAAAGAGTAGCTGGCAAAACTAAGATAGCACATGGCAAACAGCTAATAAAGAAATAAAGTCTCACCTAAACACAGCACGCAAAAAGAGAGAGCTCGGCCAAATCTATGCATGTCTCTAAACCAGCACTACAACAGCAGTTAATGAGAAGAGGAACTAGATGCCTGATTTTAATGGATACTGACATAATATGTGTACCAGAAATTTGATGGGAGAAAGATAATTAGTGGGACAATAACGTCTTGGTACTGATTACATTGAAAGACAAAGCAGATGTCGCGTACTAAAGCTGATTCAGAAAAACAAGGTAATGTCATTAATAAGCAACACAATCTCAGATAAAAATACAGAATTAGATTAGTGATCTTCCATGGGGATTGCCTACCATAGCAGGGTTGAACCTGATATCAGAGAAGCTATAAGGGCAGAAAACAAAACAGTAGGAGCAGACTTCAAAAGCCCATGCACAGACTGTGAAGATGTCACACTTGTAGTCTCTACGTCATACCAACTTGGACAAACTTTATGAGCATGGAGAAATTAGTTGGGAAACTTTTAAGTCTTGACTTATTTCTGCATGGTATGGGGAGCTTGGTTCAAAATGTTAGTGAGAGATAACCTGGATCTGTGACTATCGAAGACAAATTCAGCATCTTTGCAGAAGCAATAGAAGTTGAAAAAAAGTTAGGAAGAAGAGAACGTAAGAAAAACAAGAACTGATTAAAAGCAATTCAGCTAAAAATACAAATGCAGTATGAAAACTTTAAAGATACTAGAGACATTACAGACATCTGAACTTTTCACAAACCTTTCTTTCTCAGTCATGGAGTGAGTGAAAACGGCAGATAACATCCAGTGTTGCTAAACGCAAAATGGTGAACACGAAGAGCAATCCTACCTTTACATATATAGTGATGGGTTCTGAATTAGCTTTTACCCTTCAGGATAGAGTTCTTGCAACGATGACAGACACTTCTATGAAAACATTAATTCATTGCTCTGTAGAGATTAAGAAAAGATGAAAAGAAATATTAGGATCATTGTAGGAAATAAGAAGCAAAACAAAAAAGTCACCATGCCACCACACGTATTCATGATGTACCCGCCCGCAGCACTCCGAGCACACTTCCCATCCCTCCCCACCAGCCCCAGCTCAAAAAAGTTGTGACAAAATTTAAAGAGATAGTGAGGAAGGTTTGACAGTTTTGGTCAAAGACAGGGAATGCTTTTTTTTGTGTGAGGAGGGCAACATAAAACAGATTTCAGGCTGGAAAAGAGACAAATGAAATTTGTAACAGCCAGGTTTTGTATACTGGGGAGCTCTTCTGGAGAAGAAAAAAAAAATGATTTTCTAAAAGGACCACTTAGACACCTGCATCCAGGGAAAAGAAATGTAACTGGGTCTCCCACAAGAATTGTACACTTTCCAACACAGTCTCCAATGTCTTCTTGAACATTTCATATTCTGCTTACATTATTCATAATATATCTGCAGTAAGGAATATACATACCCACACAGACAAGTACCTGTGCACTTGTATGAGGAGAGTTTGATTAAGTATGCAGGGAAAAAAAAGGTGTTACTAACATTTTATCTGTTTTCTTACACATCTATTGTGAATCATTGAAGTTATTTTTAAACTAATCAGATATACAAAGATGAAGCCGTGCTTAATAGCAGAATTCCAGCTAAATTCTTCAAAGGAAGCAACAGTCTTGCTTTTTGTGCTGGTGGTGCCAAAGGCATGGAGAACACAGCCTCTGCTGTGTGGGGACGACAGCCACAGAGGATGTGCTGGGGATGGAAGCACACCACAAACCCAGCACTGGAACTCCATTTAGCCCAAATACATTTACTAAGACATAAGGGATAGTCATGCTTTAGAATGTTTTTCATGGTCTGTTCCACTATATTACTGTTTCCGTACAAGGCACACTTTGTGCTGCTACAGGCACAAAGATATTCCACAGTCTGCTCAGTGCTGAGCACGGGATAAAACTCAGAACTAAGCTTAATGTCAGAACCATAAAGACTCCTAGAAAACCCACCATCATGTAGAAGAGAGTCATTTTATTTAGCTCTCTGCTCCACCTCACCATGCAGAATAAAGAACTTGATGAAATACCAGAGCTAAACAGAACCAAGGCAGGTGGTATTTCTTCTCTCACCTAAGTAGCTTCTGGTGATGGTGTGTTTCTCTCCTCTTTGGTCTCCCGTCTTTGGCAAACTGCAGTCTCTCATCTGGGTGCTTGCTCTTTATCTGTCTTGACTGTCTCAGTTGTTTTACGGTACCAGATAGTTTTAGATATCTCTGGTGGCTTTTAGGATCATGAAACTTACTTTGTTTTGGAGGAACGTATCTCATAGCTTTGTGGTCTACTTCTGTTCTCCTATCTTTTTACACTGCAGCACAAGAGGAGCAGGCAGATGGTCTGATATTATGAGACTGCATGAACCAACAGATGGGCAGACTGCTCAGAGCCAAGTCCCTCCGCCAGCCACAACAGCATGCTCAGTGTTTACTCCTTTCACCATTTTTTATTGATCACTCCAATATTTCTGGCTTGTAATTCCCAATATTGGAGGAGCAGAGAGGAAAAATTGACTAAAACCATCACATAGCAACTGGAAGAGAAAGTGTGAGATTTACACAGCCCTTACAAGCTTACTCTAATGCTTTTCCCAAACAAGATGCACAACATTTCCCAGTGTGCGCCCATTGGCCTATCTTGTTCCTCTCTTCTCTCTTGCACTGAACATGAAGAGCAGAGATTAAAGGGAGACCCAGGTCTCAGTTCCAACATAGCATGTGGGTTTGGAAAAGCAGGACAATGAGAGAGTCAAGAAACACAGGGACAGCAAACATAGTTCAGGAGGAACAAAGGAGGCAGAGAAGATGCCATTTTACACAGGCAAACAGAACATCTTAAAAATCAGCAATGCAAGAAAACCAAACACCCGTTAGGTCTAGGGAGCACTCCCCATAAAACCCAGCACCTATTCTGTGTTTTGCAGCTGCCCATGTGCTCGCAGTAGCAGCTGTGGAACTGAGTCTTTGAAAGAAATAACTAGATTTTTCCTGATATGACAAAGCATTGTGGGTGTCACAGGCTATGAATGGTCAGCGGCTTTCCGTGAGCTAGATCTCAATAATGAATGGGGAAGTGCAAGAGGACTGTTAGGGTCTCTCTTTCCACAACAGTCCTCTTCTCAGGAAGGGTGACAAGGGCCTGCCCCAAGTCTTTCGGCCACTAAGAAATATTCCGAGTCCCTCACACACTGCCTGGGTGTAACACAGTAACTTACAGAGAGGACTTAGAGTTTCATCATCAAAAAACAAAGCAAGGAGAAGGATTCATTCCCATCCAGCACACAGGGCCTCTTCCCTCCCCAGCATACTGAGTTATGCTCAGTACAAGAGTTATGCTCATAAAGCAGTACATGCAGACCTGAGGCAGTCAAAGACAAGTGAGTGTAACTTCTTGTTGCTGGCCATAAGGGTTACAACTCTCCCATCACCCTGGCTGCCACAGCATGCACAGAGAGCAAGAAGAAAAGTGAAATATTTACATGCAAAAGAGGAACGAGACCTGCACAATGGCTTCCTCTGTTGAAGTTCACACCACCCAAACCCAGTTTTGCCCTCGTACGTGGTTCTTTTCCTCCTGTGCTGGATGACATCTGTCTAGTTGACTGTCACAGACTCTTGTGCTTTCCCTGTGCTGTTCAGCAGTCCAGAGATCTTGGCAACAGCGATGGTGAACCATGTGCTAACAGGGCTACTTTCTTCCTCAAGTGACAGCGCTATCTAGCAGCAATGCATGAGGAGGTGAGAAGGATGCACGCAGTCTAAGGGAGTGTTGCTGGGACACTGGTGTCTCTTTCAGCTGCTCAGCAATGCAGTCCCAGCTTGTCCTTTGGGTGCAGATTCCATCTCAGCCAGGTCTGATGATCTCCGTAAGTAAGGACCAAATGGTGCTCAGCTCCACCATTTCTAGCACACAAAGGTTTTTTTGTTATATCATAAAGTGTGAGGGGGAAAAAAACAACACCCCAAAGCCTCCAGCTGCTTCTATCAGAATGTCTAAGGTTGAATTGACAGAGGAGTGACTTGAGATGATGTCTCATTATAGCTCAGAGGCTCCTCTCGCTATCAGGGCAGATGTGCAACACTGAGTTAGGAGGAATGTGACAAGTATAAACCTTTTGAAGATCTCTTTGGTTGTCTGCACCACTGTCCAGTCTGATTACTTGCTTGAGGACAGCATGGCACAGTGTGACAGTCCAAAGGAGCCTGCTTTGGTCAGATCCCTGACCTCATTGCCAGAAGGGTGGTTCTGCTATGAGAAGGGCTCATTGCCAGTAACCACAGATCATCTTCAGCTGGGAGCAGAGACAGAGGCAGTGGGTGTTCCTAAAGAGGATAAAATCCCACAGAGGCCTTCTGAATATGTACTTACCCCAATAAGGAAACTCATTTTCTGTCTGAAAGGGGCCTCAGCAATCAATACAGACTCTGGACTATTATTGCTCCTTGGGCATTGCTCAGGGAGCGCTGGGGCTTTCAGCAGGCAGTATCACGTAGCTTGGCAGGTAATACGTTCCTTTATGGGGTCTTTTATGCTGGCATAATTTCCAAGCCACTGGCCAAATTCATGACTAACATTTCCATGCACACAATTCCTGCCTGTGCTGCATATAACATAGTTAACATGACTCAGCAATCTCCTTCAGGAATAGCACTATGATTTTCCCAGAAGAGATCCTTTACGAGCAAACAGCTCATGTTTATGGATTAAAAATGCTTTGAACTCTAACAGCAATATCTCTGTTGGCCACCTCTTCAGTGTTGCCTTGAGAACATGCACTAATATTGGATCTTTGACAGTCATTTTCATGACCTGACCAGCCCAGAGAAGTAGCCAGAAGGGGATTTCAATATCATTATTTCATCTGGAGATAGGACCTCACAGTCTGGCATCAGAAATTGTTGGCATACTGAGCTGGCACCAGAAAGAAACTTTTCTGATGTGCTGACAAGTTTGCAGTCATACATATGTAACATAAAACTCCGTGGCAGCATGCGAATGTAGGCGGCTGGAGGTATAGATGTGTATTGTAACTCCCTAGAACTGGTTTGTTGGCTGTATTAACCTCAGAAACACAACAGTAATTGAAATTATGGTTCCAGAAACAGCAGCAAATGCTTCTTTATCATCCTGCACATAATCTCATTCAGATGGCATCCAAATTCTTGGTATTTCAGTCCAAATTGCTAATGAATCTGAAAATGACTTTAATAATGCAGCAGAAAACAAGTAAGAATCATCTTTCCATGGTGTGGGGAAAGAGCACAGAAGAGTGTGTCAGTAATTTCTTGACATTCTTGAGGTCAGAAACTCTCTCACAGAAAAGCTGGAGTGAATAACTGCTGCTTTTTTGTGCCAGAAAATTGCAGTGGATTTGAACAAAGCATACTTGATGTTTTGATATGTACATTTGCTCAGGGTAGTGTGAATGGCCCTTAGTTTATCTTACCCTGATGGAAAAAGGCCAGGTGCCTACCAACAGCACAACCTCTGACCAACAGCAGTTACCCCAGTTTCACATTTACACTTCTTAACTTAGATGCCAAACAGTTAAAAAATCAGTTCAAAACACCAGGAAGTCATTAATCACACTGTTCTTGGGATTCCTTAATCAGGAATTCACTGATGTTGTAAGATGCTTCAGGTTCCTCTAAGCAGAATTTCTATGACTTTTTTCAGAATTCCTATTTCAAAGGAAAGTCAGCATGGGAGACTCCTGACTCAGAGTGCTCCTCGGTGAGAGGTAATAGTGCATTCATTTACAGTGCCTTCCCTGGTGATCATGGCCAACTTGAAACACATTCAAGTTTTGTGAAGAACTTTTGAGCCCTGAGACTCACTCCAGGTTGAACTAACGCTCCTTTACCTCGCTGTCAGGAAAATATTCTGTTTGGTTCATTCATTCACAATTGTCTGCAACACCCCTTTGTTAACGTGCTGTCTCTGGCAGATGCACTTCACATGAGCACCAGCTTTGCAGAATTGCACTCAGTAGCTATAAATCTTTCAAAACGTTGATGCTGCCCTCCACTGCCTGAGAGCAACGCAAGGAACTGATCTTGTCAGATGGTCCATGGTGTACTTGAGTTCCTAAAATTTCAGCACTCAGCTGGGTAACAGGTATCTTTTCAGTCACAATGGAGAGCACGTTCACTTCACCTGGGGTTGTGGAAAACGAATTTCCTTGGCATATAAACAATGTTCATTCAGCGGCTAAGCCCATGAGGAGGTGGCACTGATGCTTTTCACCATGAACTCCACAGAGAAGACAATTTCTTAGCACATTGCTGAGGAAATAACAGTAGCTTAGAGACATGAAGAAGTTCAGTTATGTCCAAGCTAATTTACTGATCTTCTTGTGAAATCAGAATCTCTGGACAACGACAGAAACACGGATGAAAAAATATGCTTTCAGTAGGGCTACGTTTTCACATTTTAGACAAGTAACTTATAGAGAGGGGGTATGATATGAAAGTGATATGATAATTTCTGAGGTAGGAGTCTGCAATGTCAGCTGGTGTCTGTGAAATCTTTCAGTGAGTCCCAGCTTTGCCAGCTCAAGTTCCAGGTGAGCAGCTCAGCCCAGGTCCTGTACTTCCAAGTGCTTTTGCTTTGCAAGGAGATTGTCCTGAAGATGGTGACCCATTTACCTCCAGGAGCAGCTTCCCAGTCTGTGGTGTTCAGCTTCAGAACAATCCCAACTGTGACATACAGGATAATATCTGTGGGGCAGAAGCAAAGACCCCATGGGCCCAGAGCACACACAAGTAGCTCTGTGATTGTCAGCAGCACTGTCAAGGCGGTGATAGACCAGTTGGTGCAGAAGCATCAAAGTAAAAATGGCAGGATAAGGTATATTAAAATGTCAGGTATTCACAGTACTGAAATTAGTGGGTCATCAGGATCCTAGTGCTCATTTACCTGCAGCTTCTCAGACCTGGGGCTGGGAGCTACAGAACAACAGGTAAATCATGATGTGTAACAGAGACGAGAGAACAGCAAGGCAGATGATGGTCAGCTTCCAGACGGGACAAAAAGGAACGTGCAAACCTAGTACATCTTTGCTAACCTACAAAAAGCCCAGAAAACACAAGGAGGACTCAACAGCTGGCATCCTCTGCAGGGAATCCTGGAAAGACTGAATACATGCATCTTGGTGCTTGCGTGCTGGATGGACTCCTTGCACATACTCATTCTTCTGAGAATGCGTGTACAGGAGTGTAAGTGAGATCAGTTTTGATTTAGTCTTGTTTTAAAGTAAAAGATTCTCCTTTCCTAGGAGGTCTCGCATTGCTGCCACGAAGGCACAGCATTGTGTCCTATAAGGTGAGCAGGGATGATGCACCATCTGACATATGCTGGACAGAGTGAGAAAAAGGCAGCTCAGAACTTGAAATCTTTCTGAATTAACAAGGAACGTCCTTGGCATAACAGGTGCAGCCCAGCTGAGCTCTGTACAGGAAGTCACAGCACTTTCCCTGCACACGTAACAGTCAGTTTGATAAACAGGCAAGGAAAAAAGCATAAACAGGACGAAAACCAAAAAATGAGAGGAAGCAGGTGATTTATAAGAATACAGACACTCAGATACAGGCCAGCCAGGTAGCAGTCTCCAAATGAATCATGTGCTGCCTCTTCTGAACAAAAGCTGAGTTAGGCCAAACAAATCCCTAGAGCAGAGGATATGGACTGGTAGGAAATAAGAGAGACAGAGAAGGTGACAAGCACAGAAGACAGGAAAAGAGAAAAGTTCTCTGGAGAGCTTCTTCCCTGTCACCTGGAATGACTGAGGTCTCCTGAAGAGAAGGAGCTCTCTTCTTTGCAGGAAGGAGGCTGTAAGAGATTGTAAGTGGAAGTAAGTGATGCCAAGTGACTGCCTCATGAATCTCATGTTGAGAGAAGAACAGTGGGAGATCACTTCACCATCAGCACAGAACAGAAAGACACCATCTCCTGAATTAATAACCTGAATCTACTGTTCTGCTTCTGGAAGCCACAGGAAAATGAAAAATCCAGATACAGCTTGCATTTTCTGGATGTTATTAGTTCAGGTGAAATTCAAAATCAAAGCAGGCAGGACAGGACATACTCAGAACTATGCAAACACTGCACGTGTGACTTACCTCCTCCCACAAGAAATGCATTTCAAAAAGGCACACAGCAGATAGTCAGTGTACACCATGAAATAAGACGTGGGAGTTAGACATAGAGTTCCTTTTCAGACAGGAACAGGGCTCAAAAAAGATGAAAGAATTGCTTATGCCTTCCACAGGAAACTCACCCAGTCTTTGTGTCTCACTGGAAAAAGGGTTTCACAGGACAGCAAAACCCGGGCCCCTCTTCCAGTGTTTGACCACCTCTTTGCTTAGCTCAGTCTGGAATCTCTCATGTTGGAAATTTTGTCTTATCCTACCCCTGTTCAACTCTAAGAGTGTGGCTCTGGCTTCTATATCCTTCCATTAGGTAGCTGTAGGCAACAAGACCTTCGCATCCTCTTCTAAATGCTAAGAAGGTGAAGCTCTCTCTCCCTTACCTTGGTTGCATGTGCTCCAGCCCCCTCGCACTTCCTCACTGTCCCCCATGCCATTACAGCTCTTCAAATTATTACAAGCCTTCTCCAGCACATCAGGTTTGAATATCTCCTTGCAAGGTTATCTTGTTGGCAAAACCACTCTTGTCCTCTTTGACCAGGTGGATCCCATTCCTCTCAGCAGTCCTTGTTCCTCAGAGGGCCCTGTGGTTAGAGAAGCCAAAGGACTCCCTGTGACAGCAGCCACACAGTCAGCATTCCTTCCTCCTGTTCATTTCTCCTTCACCAGCACAATAAGGAACACCAACCAAGCCCCCATACTCTCCCACCCTCATGTCCCAGAGCCCTCCTGTCACTCTGAGTGTGCCCAAGGCTGTCTCTAGCAGCATCCCCTCACTTGTCTTATGGACGTGCTAACGGGCGTGCTCTCATAGAGATATACGTGCATTTCTTCAGCTTCCTGTTGTTTCTTGAGCACCCTACACTTGTGCCTACAGCACCCAGCTTCAAGCACTCTTTCATAGGTGGGCTATAGATGAAACTTGTATACAGCTGATATGCATCAACTGAAGCCACAAGCCACCAACCAAACCCCCAGATCCCTTTGTGCAGAGTTGCTTCCCAGCCTCATGTCCCCCAGTCAATATATACATCCAGGATTACACTGTCCCTGGAGCAAAATCCAGCGTTTGTCCTTGTTAAATGGGGTTGGTGATTTCCCAGCACTCAAATCTACCAAGATCTCTCTGCAAGGTCTCTATGCTCGAGGAACTCAACATCTCCTCCTAATCTAGTATCATCAGCAAACTTTCTTAGTGTGCACTCAATTCCTGTGTCCAGGTTATTGATAAAAAGATTCAAGAGAAGTGGCCTTAAAACGGAGCCCTGAGGAACACCACTAGTGACTGGCCACCAGCCTGATGTTACCCCATTGACTACAACTCTCTGGGCCCAACCCTTCAGGCAGGTGTTGACCCAGGGAAGCAGAGGACAGAGCCACACCACTGTCTGGAGCTGCAGTCACAGCTACAGCACTGCCCTGTGTGTAGATACCAGCAGTGAGTCTCCTCAAGGGTCCAAACAGGGCAACAGACATCAGGGCAGATACACTGTACACTACTCTTCAAATTTGGGCTGAAACATTTATGAATTAGAATTCATTAGTTAGGGCTCTCTGCTGCCACAGTTGATAAGTCAGGTTTACATAATCTAACTCCTTCCAACTCACACCATTTTATCATTCTCAGAGAAACTTCATTGTCATAGAAACTTCTGCTTGTGAGAAAATGGGGCAAAATCCCTTCTTAATCCTGCTGTAACTCAGAACAACACCGTTGCTGTCTCTCGCTCACATTTCTTTCTGGGAGAGCGTGCCAGTTGCCCTGATACCAAATTGACTAATAGGAGTGAGATAACCAGCTGTTTGCTTTTGATAGATGCAATATTACACAAAAAAAAAGTCACTGTGAGGAATAAAAGGGTTTATTTATTACTCTCTGCAGTATTGTTTAAAAACTCAAAAGGTCAGATACAGTACCAACAACTAATAGCACATATTAATTAGTTGCAATTATAAAAAGACAAGTTCCCAGACACAATGTGAGCTGGGATGATCCTGGTCATTAAGAGGACACTCAAATATTTGATAAAAATGAGTCTGTGTGTGCAGTTTGATAAGCTCAGCTACAGGCATTATCACATACATGTTCTGATAGTGAGGAGAGAATGTATTAATCCAAGAGCAGCCTGTAGCGGTCTCTATGGTGACAGCTAACATTTTCTAATATAAGCCCTTGTCTTCAGATGCCTAACTCTCCATGTTTCAACTGCTTAGGCTGAAATTTTCCATCACTGCTCATTGTTTCCAGGTGAATTCTCTAACAATCAGGTGAGCAAATGTACTGAAGAATTCTAGCAGATTCTCATGCTGAAATAGCTATTGGAAATCTGTCAGGGGCTCAATATTATTGCGTTGCGTCCATTCAGATTTACCTCTTGTGGCTTGGTGACTTTAAAAGACACAGCAGATCCTGCTACAAGGCTTGTGCTGCAATTTCCCAATGAAATATCTACAGCAGGTGAACTGCTCTCAGCCGGCCGCCACCAAATGCTGCTGGAACCACTCACCTGCACACAACCCAAAGTCCTGCAGAACACGCGGCTCCAAGGGGGCACATCAGCTCTGCCCTTCACCCGAGGGCTTGTACCTATGGGTTGAGAGAACAAAATGCATCCCAAGTTCTTCAGCTGAGCGTGTTATAAATAACTGTCTCCACCCCACAGGTAACCTGGCAGCTTTTCTATATAGTCCCAGGGACAGAGATCTGTGCAGTGGCTCCGAATGCCCCGAGACAGAGCAGCCATTCTGTAGGACACCAATTTCTGGGAAAGAGTCTATGCTGTGATAAGCATTTTATATCCTGGACTGATTATGCTCATGTAAACCGTTACATAGGGATGGAAAATGGATTCTGTATCCTACAGTTTGGGTCATAGGACCCAACAGGTTCCACACACCCAAAGAGGTCCTTTAGCCAAGGCAAACATTTGTTCTTTCTGCAGAATCTTTACCACCCTCTGCCATTATTCAAATCTTCATTCACCGCTTCTATTTTTTACAGTTTGGGTGGTGGTTTGCTAAATTTAAACTTTCTGGTTACCCAATTACTCCTAGATATTTCCTGAAAGTATTTACCAAGTAAGTGATGGGTTGCTGCTCTTGTGCTTTGCAGGTGTCCTGTGGCTATCGGTAGTATCCGAGGTGTTGTACATCATGCTGTTAGTCGTCGGATTCAGCCTTATGTGCCTCGAGCTCTTTCATTCAAGCAGTGTGATAGATGGGCTCAAGTTAAATGCCTTTGCTGCTGTCTTCACTGTCCTTTCAGGTACGAACCTTCCCTTTCCCTGTTGCCTGAGGAACCAAGACAAAACTTCTAAAACTACGAAAGAATGAAAACTGGGGGCTACAAGTCTCTTCTATCCCTGTTGAACTATCACATTTGTCACACGAGGACCATGTGATAAATTTGCCTCTTGCTCAGGAGAAGCAGAAGTGCACATTCCTTGTTTCACAAAGGCAGTGCAGTAATTAGCCTCCCCCTGGCCCACCCAGCCATTCCACACCCACAGCCTGGGCCTCCATTTTCAGCATCATCATGCTGATTATCCAATAGAAAATGAAAAACAGTGTTGAAAACACTTTTTTCTCTGTTAATCCTAAAAGTAGGTGACGGCTCGATGCTTCAAACCAAAGAAAGAAGCCTCACCTTGTTCATTAGCAAAACTGAGAATGAAAAGGGTTCTAGTAATCTCACTTTGGACCAACCCCAAGAGTAATCTGGGGACGCATAACATCCCTCAGAACAAATGTTTCAGGCTATTTTCACGCTCGGTCAGCACCTGGAGGCTTTTGGTAAATGAACTTGAGGAATTCACTTCCCTAAAAGAAGTTACCAAATCTATCCATGCAATTGAGTGCCCCTTCACTTCTTTGCTGGCTGAGAACTCCCCAGGATTTATACTCCCCAGCAACCGGGCACAGCTGGCTTTTGTGAGCGCTCCTGCATGGACCTCTCCGGCAGAAAGAACTTCTGCAATAAAAGTGCCTTTTATTCTGCTGTATTTCAAGCTGAAAGAGATTATAACATGCAGTGTATATTTCTGCAAACGAGTTTCTATCTTCAGGGATAGCTTCAAATTGTGAAATACAGTTAGTGTTATAAAACTTAGATTAAAATGGAGCTTTTGAANAACAAACCCAAAAGTAAAAACTGCCAAAGCATCTTTTTCATCTTTGGATATAATTTGGGCTTTAAAAAAAAAATCAGTTCAATTTTCAAAATCAATCTATGTGGAATTCTTCAGCATCCAAACAATTATTTTTGTACTGTTTCTCTTCACCATTTACTGAAGTTTTAAGTTTTGTAAGATTTATGAAATTTTCTTTCCTACACATCTTTCTATTTTTATTTTTCCTTCTCTCTTTATAAGTACATTGCCACAATGTTCTGAATATAAACTTCAAAATTTTACAGAGGGAAAAAAAAAAAAACCAAAAAAGAGATAAACAGGGAGGAAAAAAAAAACCCTCAAAAAACCCCAAGCCCTATTAGCTGTTGGTTTTTTTTTCCATGACAGAGATCTCAGAGGAAAGAAGACAAGCATATTTATTTAATCTTAGTATATTTATAATGAAACAGCTTTACAGATATCAGATAACAAGAGGGCTTTGCCTTAGAGCAACACACCTCTCATTAAATTCATGCCAGCGTTCCCTCCTAAAAGTGCAATGGGATCTTTGTGTTCTCATAGCTCAACATCTAAAGGTTAGGCAAAATTACTCTGAACAGTGTGGCCACTTGTTGCTGCTACTTAATCTCCTATGAGCCATTAAAAGAGCCCCCACAACACCAACATTTTTGTATTCTTCATAACCTTCTATGAATCGATCAACTTAAATAAGTCTCTCATGGAATACAGTAAAGGATTTTAATTAACGTGGTATAGCCCATAAATAATGTTTTTAGCAAAGGTATCTGAAAATGCTTAAAAATATATACTCTTTTCCAAATTTAGTTCCTTAAGATCTCCTAGAAACAGCTCTGGTCCTGCGAGGCTAATGATCTCAAGCCAGCTCTCAGTGGTGAGCTGCACTCCCAGTCACTCCAGTTCACCATTTGATCAGGATTTTGCACCTGGGGGCATCTGTTGACCTGGACGCCAGGGATGGGCATACAGACAATCTGTCCTCTTAGCCCAGCCTTAAGCAGCCAGTTAGAGGAAAAGATGCTCTTGTAAACTTGTTGATTTATGTTACAGGCAGGCCGTTTTAACCACCATGTGACCATTAAATGTGCAACATAAAATATCCTAGTGTACCCCCTTGGAGCACTTCCAAAGCATATCTAAACCAGACCAGAACGATGGGCACCATCAGGAACAAGCAAAGCAAACATGCGTGAAGCAGCACAATGAAAGAAAGACTCGTTTTGCTATTGCTTGTAGATGGCACAAAGCCACTGACAGCACAGCCAGGTGCATGTCCGCCCCCGACCCTCCTCCCCATTAAAAGAGAAAAAGCAATAAGTGCCACATTTTCACTGTGATCCCAGTTTTACAGCAGGACTTGCTGGTGACCTCCTACTCACCTGCGTCAGGGGACTGCCATCCTGGCCTCCCACGCGGTGAGAACATCGCTGAAACCCCAATCAAGGTTTTGCACGGCAGAGCAGAGCAGAACAGCCTCGCTGAAGGTAGTCCTGGCGGTGTCAAGCCGCCTGATGGCTCCGAGTGACTGTGACATGTCTTAGGGCAGTCTGTAATATTTTATTAAGGTTGAAAAGTTACTGACAGTAGATATAGGAAGAGCAAACCCCAAACTTTAATATCAATGCCGTAACTGTCAGCTGGAGAAGAACCCACTGATATAAAAAGAACAGCAAGCTTCCTATGAATTCTGAAACTTAAATATCGCCAGAAACAAGCAAGGTGTGTATTGGTTTGCTGTGCTCCCATTAGGCCACCCACCCTGCCAAAATATAATTTCTTCCACTGTGCATTGCACTTTCTACCTCCTGACTTCCCAGTCTGTCTCACTGGCGTGAAGCTGCTGAGCAAACCACCTCAAGCTTCTGGTAATGAAACGTCTTCTTGCAGCCTCTGCAGTTGTTTGTATCAAATATGTCATTTGTCTTACTGAAGGTCCTGCTTAACCTGCCCACAACACAAACATGACATTCCCTGACTTCCCTCCCTCCCCCAGCACTGCCCTGAATCATCCACATTCTGGTGAGACTAATCGAGTGCTTTAGACTCTGAAAGTCAGACAGAAAGGAGAGCCAAAGTTTGGGTCTGTGGAGGAAAAATCAGGATCTTCCATATGGTGGAAGGGCAACTGTGGAAAAAATTAGGTGGTTAGAGAGACCAGTAACTAGTGACTTTGGTTAAGGGGAAGAGCGTAGCATATGGGCCCATGTATTCCCCACTGTGACAGAACATCAACATTTCAAAGTGCCTTGAATCGTCATTGCAGCACAAGGGGTTTTTGACACCTGTGGGTCCAAGGTCTGTTTAGGAAATGGTTTGTCCAACTGCTCAAACCTCTGTGTATCACAAGCGCGGCTGGGAGCATCACTCTGCACCACCTGGGTACTAAAGCAGACCCATCCCAAACTATTGTAGCTAGAAATTTCTCCAAGCGTCAGAGCTGCTACTGGTCACCACTTCTTGGAAAGTGGGGTTTGATGTTCCTCAGAGGGACGTCAAGATGCAGGAATTCAGGCAGCTTTTTCTGCTCAAGCTGGAGAACCATGCTGGCCAGCCAAGTGGCAGAGCAAACTCAGCGATCTAACCCCAGCCCCGCTCTTCAGCATCACAGTGATTCAAAGTCTCTAATACACCATCTAATCTTCACCCAGTTGTCATTATCTCAGCAAAATATAATAATGTCACAAAAGCAAGCACCATCAACTTTCTACAGTCAAAAGTATTCCTATGGTGTGTCCTTTCCCCCTGCATCATCAGGAATGCTGAGTTAACTTCCTTGTGTAACTTCCAAGTGTTCTATAAGTGTTCAAATTTATAAATCTTAGCAACTCTTCAGATAAAATATTGTTATTTGGTGTTACCGCACTCAACCTTGCGTTGCCTACAGAAGCCTCTCTCCTTGTTCTCTTACCTGAGGCCTGTCTGCACGGGGCTAAGTGAGAGAGCTTGTGGGTGGCATTACCCCTGTTTTGCAGCAGCAAGGTTGGTGGTGGTGCTAATTGTGCAACATTTTCTTCAACGACTTTCTTTCTTTAACTCTTCTCTTAATTGAGAATTCAGTATGATGTGAAATAATGAGCTCTCAGTCACACCTTTCCTCTGCCCATGCAGCTCCCTCCTCCACAGTAGAATAGGAGGCATAAAAGTACAACAAAGACTTTTTTGGAGCTTTCAAAGCACTTCCAGCAGTAACTATCTCAAGAATTATTTAAAAAAAAAAAACAAAAAAACAAAACAAAACAAAACAAAAAAAACAAAAAAAACCCAAAAAAACAAACAAAAAAAAAAACCAAAAAAAACCCTCTTAGCACAAAAATTCCTATTATAATCCCTGCTTCTCAGGTCTCTTGGGGATGGTGGCACACATGATGTATACTCAAGTTTTCCAAGTGACAGTCAGCCTTGGGCCAGAGGACTGGCGACCACATTCATGGGATTATGGATGGTCCTTCTGGTAAGTGTCACCACCAGTTAATGAATATCTTTTCATTTTTGAGTTAGGCCATCAGTCTGTTGGGAGATTGTATGTATCATCTCAAATTTCCAGGAACGTGCCTGTGAATTTCCAGCTGCCAAAATGCTAGAAGCAGAACAGCACCAGGGCCACACGGCTGTCGAGGTGTTAGAGGACAGTTATCAGTGACTGTGCAGCAGCAGCAGCTGTGCCTATCAGCAGGTACACAGCATTTGTAAATAAACAGCAGCCACAATTACCAACACAGATTGAGCACTCTCATTAAAGTTCAATTTAGGTACATAATTGCCATGGCATTTCAGAGACTTTTAGCTTTTTTTTTTTCCTTGTTGTTTTTGCTTTGTTTTTAATTAATGCCTCAGTTGAACCTTACAGAGCGTATTTTAACACAGTCGCAGAGGAAGGCACAGTGCTCCTGGCACCATGGAGATCATGGGGAGAAGGCTTGGGAAAACTGGATATGACATTTTGGAGACTAAATTTATTTACTTTTTTTAACCTTTCCCACGTATCTTCTATAAAAAAAAAAATAATCACGTAATAAATATTTGGCCAAGCCATCAACTGTGTTATATCACTGCTTGCAAGGTTATAAGAAGCTTAACAAGAACAGGAGGCTGTGGAGAATAGAAATACCTGCAAACAACATTCATATCCCTCCGGAGGCACCAGCCTCTTCAAATGTCTGGGGAAAATACCTCCTTCTTTTTAATTTCTAAATATAGCTTATTATTTTCATTCCATCTCAAAGCTGAGACAACAACCTTTGCTAACACCAATAAATAAATACACATACTTCTTATGCACAGCGCTGCGGGGAATTATTAGTTTTTCCTTCTCCCCTGACTATACTGTGTTTCGTGGAAGGAGTTACCAACATTTCAGTAACGTGTTACAAAATATAAATGGGATTATATTTAAAATACAGCTTCTTTTATGTATCAATAATGAAAATCTATAGCATATGATGATGAACATTTATCATGTTTATCTACATATAAGCATTCATATATTTACAGTATTCATATAAATATTTATAGCAATTCTGTCACAATAATTGTATAATGATTAATATATTTAAATTATAAGGTACATTCTCTATTAATTTGTTTTCAGTAATCTATTCTATTATTTACTGCAATACTCAAAATTCAGAATGCCATCAAATGGCTGGCATAATAAAACACTCAGTAGATCACTCTCCTTCACCTGGTGCAAGACAAGAGTCCCCGTGTCTCAGAAGGGGCACCAGAGGCTGGCGGGTGCCACAGGGCATTGGGAGCCCCCCTGCTCCCTCTCCTTGCCCAGGCTCCAAGCTTTTGGGAGCCCAGCACCCCAATCTTACCATGGCAGCTCTGGGCCCAGAGCAGACCTTGCACTCCCTGCCTGCAGCTCTCCCCAAGAGTCAGGGCACACCAGACTTTGCTTTAAAGAGCAGGACTGACCCTGGAGATACCCACAAGCAAACATGTTAGAGCAACCTCAGCTCTTTCCATATTCCCCAAGAGGGACCTCAGCTTCACTCTGTACAGTGACTGTTAGCTCACCCTCATCAAAGCTGTGCCCTGATAAAGCTATTGTTGTCACAAAGCAGCTTCTCAGATCAGGTAATCTCTCTCCCTCCCCTATTACCTTCCAAGGCAACACACTTACCTATGCAGGACTCTGGGCAAGGTGCAGATATTGGCTCAGTCACAGCTCCCCTGGGACAGATGTGAACAGCAGCAGCATTTCCAGCCTGCAGTGGTGCTCAGCAGCCTGAGGAAGGCCATAGTGTTCCTCACGCCATGTCAGTGACTTGTAGTGACCTGGTAAAGAAAGGTCTGAAAGTCAAACACAGCAAAACCAAGGCTTCTTCCTTACAGCTAACACTTAACCACCTCTGCTGTCAGGACTAGAGAGCTACAACCTCCCCTGGCATTGCCCAGACTTGAACTCCTTTCTTTAAGAAGGGATAAAAACAAATGCCCACCCAGCCTGGCGGAGTTTGGAAACTCTGAACTTGGAGGAATTTCTTTCTCTTCCCTCTGGGTTCAGGTGATGGCCTGAAGCATGAGCTTTAAATACCCCTGAACCAGTAGTGCAAACATCAGCATTATTTACAGCCTTTTGTGTAAAGTACCACTGCAGCAGCCTACTAGACAACCTGGCAGAGGACAGCGAATTGTACCATCACTGAAAAGTGGGGACAGGGAATGACCTCCCCATAGCCAAGAGCCAAAGGGCATGAATGGAGATCTAGATCATCTTTCCCAAGTGCCAATAGTAAAACTATCTTTTCTGTGACTCTTTCCCCTCTATTGAAAGGGAATGATGAAAATACCTCTCCTCAAAATGAGGAAGATCTGCTTGTGATCTGCCCAGATGTCCCACGGCTTGGCCTTATTACCTTAGCCCATTCCCAAGCCCTTGGCAAAGCCTGGGGTTGGGCTGTGCTCTGGCACAAGCCAGGAACAGGCCAGGGAATTCTCCAAGCAGAGGGTTTCAGTTGCTCTGAGGATCAGGGGATGTTCAAGCTGGGCCCCTCTAGAAAGAAAAGAGATGCAAAAACCTGAGCCACAGAGGAACTTGAGAGTACAGCCCTGAGCTCAGCCCCAGAGGCACTATGGGTGCAGTCCCACCACAGCTGGGGCACAGCTGGCACGGAAGAGCATTGCTGTTAAAGAAGTTTTCACCTAAGATAGGATGCAAGTCTTGCAGGTGGGAGAACCGCTCTTTACACTTAAATAACATTTAACCAAGGGTTTAATTTAGTTTAAAAACTAAACCTTATCAATGCAAATTGTGTCATTATGATGATTTGCCAAATGCCAGACCTGAAGTCACACTCAGAGTCTTAATACTGTATTTTCTTCTCTGAACCTTTCAGCATTTCTGAGTTAATGATTAGAAACTATTTGAAACTTTCACAACAAGTTTTTCTCCATGTGTCATTCCCCAGGCACCAACCAGGCACAGTGAAGAGCGTGCTTTCAGCTGGATTCTTCTTCTGTCCAGTAGCCCAGCTGGAAACATTTGGAGGTGCTGGAGCTTTTCCACACACTCCTCTAGGAGGAAGACACTCGCCAGCCTTCCCTGTGCCTGGACACTCGCAAAGAGCACGTTTCCTTTCCATTTCTTCAGCGGGAACCTAAGGGCACTTCATCACCCCAGGGTTCACTACACTCCCTTCTCATTCGATTGCAAACGGGTTCAGAAGTGACTAAGAAAGGGCTGCCTCCACACACTTCATTGCCATGGGAGTCCCTAAAGCACTTGTTATGCACTGAATTTTGAAATCACTGAAATGAGCCATTTCTGTTTACTTGAGTCATTTTTTTACTGTTTCCTTCTTTGCAGATCTTTGCAGAATGGGAAACCAGCTCATGCTGAGGGCTCTGTTGATAATGTCTATTTATAAGATAATGCTACTGTGGCTGTGTTCTTTCTGTTCTGCATAATTTATAGTAATGTTCAATTTGGTTATAGAAAAGGTGAAATTGAGGTGCAGGTAAAGAGTGCAGCCGACATAGATGATTAAGTTAATCCCAGTTTGTTAGGAAGCCACTGTAAACTGTGTGTAGCTGGAGTGTGCGGACTGAATGCGAACCGAAGGGAGCCTGAGAGCAGAGAAGCTCTGCAGGCAAAAGGGGGAATTCAGTAGCTCCATTTCAAGTTCAAAAACCGCCTAAACTCCCTGGGGCCATGAGTTCCCCCCAGCCATATCTGAACTTGATATTCAGCGAGGTAAAGGCTGGAGAAGAGATGTGCAGAGTGGGTAGAAAGCACCCAAGGGGACCCCACTCGAGGAACAGAGCAGCTCCCAGCTGAACATTCCCTCCCAGGGGACCCCAGGTGAACACTTGCTGTGGCTCCAGCCTGGCACTACGGCAGTCACTTTTTTTTTTTCCTTCTACTTTCCTTCTCCCTTTGCCAGGTGCCCCTGGCTGACCAAGATAGGCTGGCACTGCCTGCACCCTTGGGCACTACTCTCAGGTTGGGTCTCTCTACAAAATGGAAGTGCTGTCTCCTGTTCTGGTCAGGCTTTCAGAGACCAGAACTAAGCCAGGAATGCTAAAAATGTCCATGAACCAGGAAAGAAGGAAATGACAAAGGCATAAAAAATGTAATAGAAACCAACCCTGCAGTAACATTGTGTGGAGTCAAGTCTCCCACAGATGCTGGAGAACTTCCACTGGTCCAAAAGAGGTGCTCTCTGGAGAATTACTCCTTCCAGGGGGTCATTACTGCTCCATAGGTTTTAGCACAAGGCTCTGACACCTTTCAAAGGGAAATCAAGAGGCGTTGGACTCTTCTGTCAGAGTGCACCAAGTGTTTGTGTCAGCACTCTGCCACACGGTTCTCCCACGGGATGGCAGTTTGCCCAGCCCTTAGTCCAGCACGGGCCACTTGAGGTAAGGTGAGGAAAAGGGGTTTGTCACCACGGACTTACCTGCCTAGTCGCACCCTGTGTATGTGTGTCTCTTGGCGTCAGAAATCTAACGTGAGCTGCTGTCTTAACCCAGCTCTGTCTGCTGGTTTCTCTCTCCACAGTCTGGCATGGGGCTCTTTCACCTGCTGCATGGCGGCCTCCGTCACTACCTTGAACTCTTACACTAAGACTGTCATTGAGTTCAGACACAAGCGCAAAATCTTTGAGCAGGGCTTTCGAGAAGAGCAGAACTTCCTAGACCAGGAAGCCATGAAGTACTTCAGAGAAAGGTCAGTGCAGTCAGTCGCTTGATCAGTGGAGGTTTTCACGGACTCCTCTAGTCTCAGAAAATCCAGGCGCTCACCCGTTTCAGCACATGCGGGTAAAGTTTCTGAGATACTTGGAGAAGACGTGTGTTAAAGACAAGCACAAAAGGTCCACCCTGATTCATTTTTTCTTAAATTTTGTGATGTCCCAGTGCCTGCCTTACCTTATATACTCTAGAACACAAGACTCACAAGCCCTTACGGTATGCATCTGACTGGTAGGAGTTCATCAGAAGTGATGGTGCCAGTGCAAGCTGATTTTGCTTCTCTGGAACGGTAAAATTGTGGGGATATAACAAATGTCACAGCTATCCTGTCTCAGCATGTGTAATAGGCAGTTCCCAATAAACCTAATGGCTGCTGAGACATGTCCCAGCCACCACTAGGCCACTCTGGAGTTGCCATCATCCATAGTCACATGCCTACAACCTATCCTAGGCTCCTCCACACAATCCATCATCCTCCTGACCTCCTCCACATAGATATAGCACATACATCATACCGCACTGCACAAACAGCACCACGGTGCCACCCACGCTGCTACCAGGGTCTCAGGTGGACTCCAAGTCCTGATGCTCCTCCACTGCATGCTGCCCACCTGCTGCACTGCTGACCCCATATACTCTTAGCTGGCCCATGAGGCATCACCAGGCTACTTGCTGCCCTCACTCTTTCCTGAGAAGGTTAAGGTGTTGCTTAAAATTGCAGAATGTAAACACACAAATATTGACCTCACACGGCAGGAAAGGTATAATGGACTCCATAGGGGTAACCTTCACAGAGTGAGGAGCTGATAAGCACAAAGAATCCTCACCAAAAGCCTGTTTTTGGAAATAACATAGAGATATTTTGGGGATGGAAAACAGGAGGAGGATTCATTCTTGCTTTTCTGACCAATCTGACCATTCCTTGGTGGTGGAAGAGAGTGGTTGGGAAGCTCTGAGGAGACAGAAGACTTGAAATGATCAGACATTTCAGTAGTGAAGTGAAGAGCTCTCCTGAGCAGGAAGAATTAGAGAACTTCCACCTTATTACTTTGCTTTGGTTACCCAACCTTAACTAATAGCCTCTGTTGTTAGTTATTCCTCTGCCAACTTCCAAGTTTTCCCTCTACCTTTCAGACCGTCTGGAAGGATGAGAAAAATTATTCAAACCCCCGTGATTTTCCTAATTTTGCACTTGGAGATGACAGTGAATTTTAAAAAACTCTGTGTGTGAGAAAAAAAAACCAAAAAACCAAACAGAGTGAAAAGGAAGTGGCCAGCATGTGCCTCAGGAGAAATCAACCCTTAGTGAGGGAAAACACTCAGCCGGATTACTGAAGTGAGAATCACAGATGAGAGACCGGCAGAATTTTAAGCAAACAGAATATGTGAAGTTACATTGAGAAATGCTAAGGAAACTTGATAAAGCCCCTTCTGCAACAGTAAATAGCAAAAAACAATGGCATGGAGGACAGTAACCCTCTTCTTCTCGCACAGGCATTGTGTGGTTTGATTCCGATCTTTCTTGCACTCTCCATATCACACAGCCCCGTTTTCACACGCACATAAATAACACCACTTAACACTTCACAACCAACGCCGTGTCAGACCAGTTGCAACGTGAGAGCCCTTTGCCCCAACACACTGCACAGAGAAGGGAAGGGCCCCAAAGAATGACAACAAGCCAAAGGCAGCATCAAGGCTTTTTCAGGTCTCTTGGAAGGCAGGTTTGACCTTGCCCAGGCAACTAAGCAGGGTATTGAACACATATTTGCCCAATGCCACTGACAAGTCCCACTTTGGGCAGTACAAACCAGTGTGATTTTTAACTCTTATTTAATATGTATCACTAAAAACCATCTCCACACTAGGCAACATGCAAACAGAACAGCCTGCTCCTTCTGACTGGTCTGTATTACTGGTCAGAGCCACCCTGACCAGCATACAGGGACCGTGCTTTGTCTCTACCACTTGCTTTATGACTGAGCTCTGTATCTTGTTCTGTCCTTCCGACATCCTTGCTGCTTTTGAATTTGTGTGAGCAATTCACTTGTTGGTCACATGCTCCAAGCCCCTCCACACACACTTGGCAAACACAGCTCAAGCATGTGTTGTTCCCAAACTTCATGATTATGACTTTCTTTTTTTATATCACATTATTTTAATTGTTGTATCTGAATACATAATAAGAAGCCCAGAGACAGTGTTACCATGGGATCATTCCAGAAATTTCAAGCTGTGCAGCATTACTTCCTTACTTCCTTTTTTTTTTTTTTTTTTTTTTTTTTAAGTTAGCATATTCATGATCAGCTTCCCTACTGTGACCAGGAATACCCTGAGACTGCGGGGGGTCTGGGGATCATCAATTAGCAGCACAGCGTTGCGCCATACTGTGGGTACCAACAGTTCCAGCAAACACACAACTTCCCCTTGCTCCTATCTCCCTTTGCACAAATAGAAAGTAACTTTAATTCTCTTTCCTTCCTGTGCATATACCCAGGGATACTTCACATTCCCTCCTACTCCTCCACCTCCATGTTCCTTCTCATATCTCATAAATAAAACCCTCTAGCCTTTCTTCCTCCCAGTTACTTTGTACATATCACTACCCTCTTTGCATCTTCCTTTGCCTCCATACACATCCAGCACCCACTGTACAGACACATCTAACCTCTGTGCAATAGGCACTTTTATAAGAGCAATATATTTCTAGTGAAAGTTGAAGCTGCAGTTTATCTTCTGAAAGACAGGGAAGAAAAGCTTTAGCCCCATTTTGCCTGATAAAAGTTTTTTCTTAGAATATTCTTCTACAGGCCCCTGCTCCCAGAGAAGAAAATTGCTTTATGAAAAATACTGAGAGTAAAATACTACTAATCTTGCAAGTAATTTGTCAAACATAATCATTGTATTTCACTTAATTTTAATTGCATGTAACTGCATAAAACAACAGAGGATTTACTAGAGACACCCTAGATGAAAGAGCTGAAATGTTCCCTTGAGAACTCCCAATTTGACAAGTGTGCACCATGGTCACCACCCAGAGCAGGAGATGAACCTCACCAGTGCCTGGTTTGTCGCCCTGACCCCCACCATCTCCATCAGTTCACCCCGTCCCCTCCCCTCACATGTCAGCCTCCCACAGCCCATATCACTGCTGCTTAATAACTTCCACATCCTAGGACCTGCCTCAGCTGTGAGGAGCATAGGAAAGACCTTTTAAATCATGTGAATTTATGTGTATGTCCCAAACACTGCTCCACAGCCTGGTTTGACTCCACCACAAACAGCACACATAGGTATCCAGCCCGACCTCCACACATGAGCACAACCAGGTTGCAGAGACAGTTTACACAGGGACAGACAAATTCTCTAACCCCAACCACAAAGACACAGACTTTTTTCTCTCAACAGCTGAGCATCTTGCTGTTTCTATCAGTGGGAAAATATTTANTATATATATATATATCTCAAAGATTCATGGCATTATATTCAACAACTATTTCCTTCCCAGGCCTGGAATACTTGAAAAGTCCAGACAAAATATATTGTGTAGTTCACACCACAAAATCAAGATATTATAGCTCTTCAGACACAAAAGGTGTGGTAGTCCTCAGAGTAACTCTAAGCAGAACAAGTAAATGATACGGGCTTGGAGGTATTATTCATGTATTGAGTGTTCTACAAAACTATCAGTGGAATTATCTGCAATGTGTCTGCTTTCAGTCTTTGTTCTATTATTAGTTGTCCTCCCTTTTTGTCTGATTTTCCTTTTACCCAAGTATTTATCTATAACATTTGCTCATCTATTTCAATTTTTAGGTTTATTAGGTGTCAGTTCATAATAGGTACCTCTCTTCCTTGCCTCTCCATTTCTCTTTCTGCTCTGTTTCATATGAATACTCTTGTCCCGTATGACCTTGAGCATTGTCCATCATCTACAGTTCACCCCAGCTAGCAGAGGAGGAAACCCTCCACATACTTTTCTGCTTCCTTAGCAGAATCCTTCCAGAGAAGTCAAAGGGATTCTTTGTCCTCTCCTATATAGTCTGATAAGCTACACGTGACCTTCAGCTGAAGGAATATCATGCCAGGACCTTCTCCACTTCCATTGCCCAGCTATTTAGCTTCCATGATGCCCTGCCTCATGCAGACAGTGGCTCCAAGACTGCTGTCCCTCTGCAGAGGTGTAGCTGCTCCCCATGGGGTCATGCCATGACACCCCACGCTTTCCTCCCTGCCCTGCACAAGTGTCCTTCTAAGGCTGTGGGAAAAAACAAGGCACACAAGCAGGGCCCTGGGTAACCCTTCCTTTGCAGCACCAACTTCAGGGCACCCAGACTAGCAAACCTTCAGCTTCCTTAGCGTAAGATCTAATAAATGCAGAGCCATCCAGTTTGTGCATTCTGCAAAGGCAGTGAGAGGAAGGCAGGATGGAAATCCGTAGTAGGTGTAGCAGTTTGAGCAGCTGTGTAATAATGGCCGTGTAATAATTAGGACACATTCACAAGAATCACACTCATTTAGACCAACTGGCTACGCCGACGCTATCGACATCCATTCAGGCCAGGACAGTACAGATAGGTTAGTCACACTGGATGTCTTTCCCAAGTTTGTCCCTAGTTTGTCACCTTCCTTTTTTTTTTATATATTAAAAAAAATCCCCTTTCTGCCACTCCCCACACCCCCCCTTTCCCTACTCCCAAAACTCTGCTGGATTTTGCTTTCAGGTAAAGAACACAAGTTTTACTCTCTGCTTCTTTGGTGTGTTGGGGAAAAGCAGAAAGTGTTAGTGGGCCAGATGGAAACCCTAGCTGCTGGAACATGGATGGTTGTAGCTACAGGGAGGAAGACCTGGGGCAAGGGAACATAGAGGCTTGAGGTGAGAGCAGGTGAGGACTGAAGTCTGGGGTCAGGGGTAGGGGACCTAAAAGGGTGGAAATCAAATCCAGGTCAGCTCTGCATGGAGAGCAAGTCGATTCCTTGAGCAAGGAATAAAAGGTTATCCTTCCAGCACTTAAAGGGGGCCTGCAGGAAAGCTGGGCTGGGACTCTTGATCAGGGAGTGGAGCGGCAGGATGAGGAGGACGAGTTTTAAGCTGAAAGAGAGCAGATGCACGTGAGATATTAGGAAGAAATTTTTTATCCTAAGGGTGGTGAGACACTGGCCCAAGTTGCCCAGAGAAGCTGTGGCTGCCCCATCCCTGGAGGTGTCCAAGGCCAGGCTGGACAGGGCTTTGAGCAACCTGGTCTGGTGGGAGGTGTCCTTGCCCAGGGCAGGAGGCTGGAACTACCTGATCATTAAGATCCTTTCCTACTCTAACCATTCTAGGATTTAATGATATAATAAAACTCAAAATACCCACTGCCTTCTTTTACTGTTGACAAGAGGAGGAGTAGCAGCAGCTTTTGGAGATGCATGCTTGCCTGGTCAGGCTGCATGAGGCCCAGGGTGTTGGCTCCCATTGGAACTAATGCTACTGCAGAGCAGGGTAAGGAGGTTTGCCCCCTCTGGCATTAGGAGGAGAGGGGACCCTAGAGATAACCCTCTCTCTAGTCTGACATCCAGCCTTGCAGTTCCCTGTCAAGCAAATCTCACTTATTAGGTGCTGTTAAACCAACACACATACTTAGTAAGTAAATCTGGAAGATTCAGCCTTCCATAGTTCACTCATCCATAGCACATTTGCCAACTTGCAGCTGTCCATTAACACCCATTGTGGCACTGCAGCTGATTGCACAACATTTTTCTTGCTGACTGAGCCCTTACTCTGATCTGCAAAACCAACCCAACATCAGGCAGATGCTACTGGTGAGATTCTAGAGTGAACCGCGTTCAAATAGCCATTGACACCATTGCAGACAAAATGTCTCTGCAGGAATAGGAAACGCAGTTTTGAAGTGTTAGGAGCAGTCTGAAACAGACAGCAGGACCAAAGCTATTGCAGAGATAATAAATCAGGGCTATTCCCAACACTACGAGAATCAGAACTCTTCAAATCATCATTCACATACACTATTGTTTCCTTTTCTGTACGTTTCTCTAATGTATCTTACTCACAGCTTGCTTTCTCTAACTCCATTGTACTCATATCAGATGTCGTGCAGATCATACCAATGCTTTCCAAAGACATGCCAACCTTTTGCTCAAGATTTCCTCTTTGGTCACCTGAACAGGCTTTAGGCTACTCACCTGCTGCACCTCCCATTGACAGAATCAGTATCTTCTCATACGGACATCAGTAAGAATTTCCAGCCTGACCATTCACCTTTCATTAGGCTCACAGGGGTGAGTGTAACGTTCTGCCTTGGATTTATTCTGTACTTTATTCTGCAACACAGGAAGGTTTATCTGCAGAGATGTTCCTTCTGGAAAATTACACGGACTGGCACTTACACGGTGTAGCACTAGCAACATACCCACTTCCAACACACACGTACTGTACAATGCTGTTAGTCTCCGACGCTTAAATTCATCCTGAAGAGTGAAAGAGCGGGAGAGACGCAGCCCTGTGCCCCTCATTTCTATTCCCCATGGCCTCTTTACATGAGCTTTCCCCTGAGGGGGGTAAAGCCAAAGGAACCGAGTCCTTCCTGAGACCATTACGATCTCCATAATGGGCTTGGCTGGCTATAGATGGAGGAGCCCAGGTATGTTCTACTCTTATTGATTTTGACCCTTCCATTTCTGTACATTTGGGAGCAGCCTTTGTTTCTGTTAAAGGTGCTACTTCTATATTCTCTTTTCCAGGACTGAGGAGGAGAGGGCTGAGGCTGGGGACCTGAGGTTACAGTGCCTCCATAGCTGCTCCCCAAATAGTAAGTGACCATGGCTCGAGTGTGTCCGATGCACAACGGCTTGTACCGTCCCCACGCTGACTCCTCGGGGTTAAGAATAAGGTTTGGAGTAGGAAGTTATTTAAATAGAGGTCTGTAACTTTCCCAGGCAGCATTGCCCAAACGATAATCACAGGAACAGTACCAAACTCTCCAGGATTCAATTTAGGATATGCACATATCCTATAATTTTATGTTATCTCAAGAAGCTGTGACTTCATAGGAGTTTAAAAATATGCTCTAATTTACACCTGTATAACTTTCATTATCACTACCTTTTTTCATCTATATTTATCACCAATTCATGATGATGCATGCTATTGAATATAAAAAAGATTGAAAGCAGCTTTGGTAGACAATAACATTAGTATAATTAATGCCATTTCTTGCACTTACTCAGAAAATTGCTATGCTTTTATTCAGCATTTGCAAAAATCCTTACTTTAAGCTATGGGAATCATTGGGGAAAAGTTGTATGTGGTTTCATGCATCTATTTCCTTGCAAAGAAAGCAAGTGATTCCTTATTCAGCAGGAGGAGACTTGGGAAAGTGCCTACTGACTCTGTGCTATTAAAATTTGGATATCTCACAGCATTTTGCTGCCCCTGTCTTGCCAAGATGCACATCTTGGTGACATCCTCATGGAAGCCTGGTGTCCATAACCCTAAGAACTGAGGGTGCTAATCCTTCACCAGTCCTGTTGGAACAGCTCTCCAGTCCCATGTCACTGCAAGTTATCTCCCAACAGGCACGAGAGGGCCAGCGCTGCTCTCCATCTGGGGTTATCATCAGCTGCTCCTTGAAAATGTTATGTCAGCTGTGGACCTTTCCACAGGCAAAGCCACATCCCTCATTTTCACAGGCCTAAAAATGTTTATTAGTACAAAATTGGTCAGGAGCATATTTCCCAAGAAAATTCCCTACCTGCCAAGCTGCTGGCTAGCACTCAGACATGCTTATTTTGTTATGAAGACTGTCCAAAGGTCTTTTTTCCAAGGAGCAAATAACTATTCTTGACATTAGGTGTTCTAAGGAGTAGCAACAAGGTTTTATTGGTCCTACAGCCAGCCCTGCCCCAGTACTTCAATGTAAAGGACATGAAGCTTACCTCTGGAGGTGCTGGCAGCGCTGTGAAAGCAAACTGCAAATGAGAAGTCCGGTCTCAGGTTAAAGAACAGTGGCCATGCCTCAATATTACATCACTTTCAGCTTCACATCAGTTACCTACTATAATGAAATCAGATCAATATTAATAAATTAAGGAGTGAAGTTCTGCTCTCAGTTCACAGTTTACTTATGAATCCGACTGAGGTTTCAGAATCTTTATTATTCATACTCATCAGGGAGGAAACATCATTAGTTACCACTGCTCAGGATGGCACCAAGCCTCACAACATTCAGATGAAAGTCTCCTTCCTGGAACAAGCCTGCACTTGACCAGATGATTCTCCTTAACATCGTTCCTAACTTCATTTACTCCCCCTTTCCTTTGTTTCATTACCCACACACTGGGCTCGTGGCCAGCAGAGAACTGTTAATGGCAACAGGAGAAGTGCTTTGCTGAAGTCCGAGGGGCCACAGAGGTTACACCAGCCCTTTGGTTATCCAGGGACCCACTTGTATGAAAAAAGAGACCACATCACCTGGAACAGACCAAGTCCTCACTATTGCTTGGCCAACTCACCACCTGCATTCTGCTGGCACAGTAAATGCCAGCAGATCCTTAATTCTGAGTCCTTTTTGAACCCTTCACACTAAGGCACTCCTGTACCAGTAGGACAGAAGTACATATCACCAGAAGTTATTCCTGCTACTCACTTCAACCACCATGTCATTCCCTGGAGGACTTGTCAGCTGCTCTCCCTTAGAAATGCTCTGAGGCTGGTCTAATTTGAACCAAACAGCATATAAAGAATATTCACTCATCCTTGGANTTTTTTTTTTTTTTCTGTCCTTCCACAAAGCCAAAACAGGGCACCTGGTCCTTGCTGAGAGACAGGGATTTTTGGGGGGTGCCACTGAAGAGTGACAAAGTAAAAACTTTAAATAAAAGAACAAGTCAGAGCAATCACAGAATACAAACACCAACTGGCTAGGTGGTTTTGGAAGAGAAAATACTAAAGGTTTGCAAGCAGCCCAGAAGCATTGTGGGAGCACAGGTAGCAGGACGGGCCTTATGCCAGGCCAGGACCAGAACAGGATCTCAGGTTCCTCTGTTGGCAAGACCAAGCTATCCATTTTTAGAAGTGCCCCTAAATTTATAAGCTTGATTTCAGAGAAATCTTGATCAGGGCAATGCAATATTCATTCCTGATAATTCTATCTTAAACCATTTAATGTCCATCACTAAACTATAATTTTCCTTTAACAGACTTTAAACTTGCCCAAGCTGGGCTAGAGTAGCATCAGGGAGCTCTAGCTATAAATTGGCTCCCTCTGCTCTCACCAAGCCACCTTTTCCTGTGCAAACATATGGCACTGGCCCCTATACATCTGACACTCCCAGCCATGTCTTGTTCTTACCAAACTTAGCATTTCCATTACACAGCTCTGAACACTTTTAATCGCCTATTCACTGTCATTTTTGACCTTGGAGGTCTCAATGAGTTCTCTCAGATGTGCAGGGCTGGGAGATCTCAAAGCACTGGTTGTGCACAGTCACTACAGAAAAACGAGAGAAGGAAAAGTTTCACATCAGGAGGTTTTTTTTGCTATTATGCAGTTAATTATTACCCATAAATTCTCACTGTTATTAGGCTCCAGACAGCAACCGTACCTATTTCAGACATCTGTATGCCCATACCACTTCCACCCCCTCCTCCAGTCTTCTCCCACCACTAGGTGCTAATATGACTAACCTGCTGCTTAGATCAATGTGCCTGGGACCCACAGGGCAGATGGGAGAGGAACGGGTGACAAATGTACAACAAAGGGCAAGAGAGAAGTGGGAGAAATGTCACAAAGGGTAAGGAGGGAAAGGTGTGGAGGCAAAGCCAAAGAGGAGATGGGTAACTCAGAAGAGACAAGTCCTGCACAGAAGACAGCATATTGTTGCTGTCTGTGACTAAAAAGCCTCAGTTGTTATTTGAGGGTCCAGGATACTGGCTTCTCTTGTAGAAAACTGAAAGACTACTCAAAAATGGATTCACCATTAAAAAAAACCCAAACCATAATATAGTCACTGTTTTGGCAGTGTGGGCATTTTAGGAGGGTAACCTGACAAAGAGGAGGTCTTGAAAAAAAAAGATTTTATTCTCATATCAACACCCTGCAGGCATTTCCCCTGGGTCCATCCCACAGCTCTTCTACCATCCTCCCACCCCAACTGTCTACAGTCAGATTTATGCAACCAGCCTCTCAGTGCTTCACCGGAAAACATACTGTCATTTTTCTCTATTCAAACAAGATCATCAGAAGAACTCTACATTTAAAACATGGTGGAAATGATTCACA
>VXBJ01000878.1:419338-462921 GCA_013400055.1 Nycticryphes semicollaris | reverse complement strand
AAGGGAGTGGAGCATCTCCCAGAGGAGGAAAGGCTGAGGGAGCTGGGTCTCTTTAGCTTGGAGAAGAGGAGACTGAGGGGTGACCTCCTGAATGTTTATGAATATGTAAAGGGTGAGTGTCAGGAGGATGGAGCCAAGCTCTTCTCAGTGATGGCCAATGATAGGACAAGGGGCAATGGGTGCAAGCTGGAACATAGGAGGTTCCACTTAAATATGAGGAAAAACATCTACACAGCGAGGGTGATGGAACACTGGAACAGGCTGACCAGAAAGGTTGTGGAGTCCCCTTCTCTGGAGACATTCAAAACCCACCTGGACGCGTTCCTGTGTGACCTGATCTAGGTGTTCCTACTCTGGCAGGATGATTGGACTAGATGATCTTTCAAGATCCCTTCCAATCCCTGATATTCTGTGATTCTGTGATCTTTTGCTTTTTGTTTGGGATCTCACTAAATTGCAGTGCAGAAATTGTTTTCTGTTATTGGTTGTATTAAAGTGAACAATGAGCTAGTAGAAAAGAAGCTAATTTTTCGAGCCTATGTATTTCGTTTACTCACAATCGAGTATTCACATTAGGGCTGTGTTACTTCCTCTTTAAAATTGTTAGGCCTTTATGTGCAACTCTTAATCAGGTTCACCTGTTTTTTACCACAGATAATGCCAGCATAAAGGAATAATAGGCAGAGTAGGTTTCCAATTTCTATTACGACAATGCAAAGTGTACAGTAGTAGTGTTGCAAAACCAACTCAACTATTGTTTTTGCTCCTTCCATAAATGTGAAATTAGACTTTTCTACCACAAAGTAAAAATAGCCCAGATTTTTACTCTGGTTGTCTGGCTGAAATACACTAAATTCCATCCATTTTCCCAGTGCAATAGCTACTCTAAAATTATCTCTTTCTCATCTGGTCTTAGTGCCATCTTAACATTACACTAGTCAGCTTCAATTCTGTGGGGTTATTTAGCAGCTAGGAAAGGATTGACAAATGCATAAGCATGCAAAATTGTTTTAGCCTTCACACTGAATTTAAGAATATATGATGCCATGATGTCAATGTGTGGAATTTACCCAGTGAACTTAGATATTGACAGTTGATATACGTTAGCAAACATTTGAATAATTGTCAGCAATTAAGTTGTAGTCACTCCAAATGTTGGAAGCACTGTGAAATTAAACATTTCTTGGAATCATGCCAATAATTCCATCATAATTCCATGTAGTTCAAAGTTTAAAAAGAAATAATAAACTGTTGTCTACTTTGGACTCCATTTTGCATCATAATGCTTTGCTATTTATCTTTTGATATGAGGAATGTCAAAAGGGCTTATCTGTCATCTATAGAAATCCATCTTTAAAGAAGCACTAATAGTCAAAGAGAACCACAAGCATAAAAAGGTGTCAATGGCATAAATTGAGAGGTCTCTGCTATCACACAATGAATTGAACTAGGAAGTCATGATAGTCACTTGTTAACACCTTACTATACGTACTTATTTCTGGTATTTAGGAAACTGTATTCTCTTTATCATATTTAAGATAGATGGAGATTTTTTTCCTCCATGTGGATTATTCTAGAAGAAGTTCGGCAGTGTTATCATGCTCTCAATGCTATAGTTAGTATAGAAAAGGACTTTTGTTGTTTTAGTTACAAAATTCAAAAGCAGTGACAGCAAGAGATTCCAAGGTACCTTTTACCTTTTAGTGTTTTAGCTTTGCTGGATGTTTGCTTTTGAAACAAAGTTCCTGATCATCCTCACCTATGTTGCTTGCTTGCACAGGTCACAGTACTCGCAGGGCACATGCGCTGGCTTTCTTTGGGGTGAAACCTAGCTCCTTCTAAACACCAGCATATGCTCAGTGAATTGGACCAGAATACATAAGTCCTCTCCGCACCCAAAACGTATGTCTGTGTTGGCCTTCATTGAGAAGAGTGAGAAAGACCTGGAGAAAGATCCAGGGCTCTCTATTACCTGCTGCACTGGGTTACTGTATAATAGAATTGTAATATTATAATGGTATAATTATATAATAATATTTATTAGAATTCATCAGTAGTCTTTGTGAAATAATTTGAATTTAGCTTATTTTTCCCCATGCATAATATTTTCTTTTTTTTTTTTTTTGGTCTTCTGCAGTACATGCAGGAAGATAAAAAGAAGTTTATTCCCTATCAAAGAACCCCCCCATATTTAAAAGTCTGTATTGTTTTTCTGTGGTTTTCATTAACTTGTACCTGAGCACTGGGTGATTGAATTGTCATCTTCCTGTGCCTTGTTTAAGGACCAAAGAACTAGAATTTTCAGATGGTGAAATAAACCACTGAGAAGTGTTCAGCCTAGAGCCGCAAGGGATTCAGTATGAGACTGTTCATTGAAACTCAGTTAAGTTGTAGCAAGAAGTTTTGAGGCAACACAACAAGAAGTGTTTTATTAAAATGGAGAGTTTGACAGCTGAGATTTTAAGCAGAATTTTTGCGAAGGTTCATTTAACATTTGCAAAAGTAGTCCTTCTCAGAAGTACTCACCCCTTCATGTGATTTCTGCTGTAAAAGGTTTTGCTCTTCCCAGATTCCCCCAAATTTTCTGCTGCTGCAGTGTGACATAGACAGAGGTCAGAGGAAAGCCAGTAAATGGAGGATATTAGCTCTGTTGTGAAATTCTGTCAAACACATTCTATTGATGAATGTCACAAAATTTCCTTCATGACTAAGCCTCTTTGTCCCTAAAGGCTTTGATCTCTGATCACGGTAAGAGACGTGTACTGTTCTGGCTGGAGAAAGTAACTGTACTCCTCCACCCTCCTGTCACTGCATCACAAGCCATTAAACTCCCATGTCCCCCAAGAAGGGTCGACTTAACACCTAGACAGCAAATCTGACACGCTGTAAAATTTTTGTAGCACATCAAGCAATGCTTCTGTTTAGTTTAGTGATTTGGAAAAAACCACATGAGAAATTTCTACTTGTGAATAAAGTATAAACTTGAGACAGAAACAGAAAAGCCTGTGAATTTTCACTGTTTATTGCAAGCCAGAATATTTAGAATTCTTATTGCATGTCAAAATAGTTTTTCAATACCTTATGGAATAAAAGATTGCAGAGTATAAAGAACTAAAATGTTTTTCAAAATAAGTTGAAATGCACCTAGCCAGCAGAGTAAGTCTGAACTAAAAGTCAAGTAAAATGTCTAGAGATGAGTGAGTATACAGGAGAGTAGATAAAAAAGTGATATGTTATTGCCAAGGTGATGCATCTCCAGAGAGCCAACAATTTGTGAGTTGTGCTTGGCATCTAGGAATGCTGTTGGGCCTGAGCTATAGTGAGTTGAGCCTAGCATAAAATATTTTGGGGACATTTTTTTTTTTGTCTTCCTACATAGATGCAGAACCTGTAAGAGCTTGTGTATTGAATTGGGGAGAAAGGAATCTCTGGGCCTAGTTACCAGAACTTCACTTGTCTTGAGTCAACTGGTGCCAGTTCCCCTTCAACAGACAGTTCAACTATTATTCAACTCTATTATCCCAATAGAGAGCTAACATGGAATTAATAAATAAATAACAAGCTGCGTCTTTGCAGTTGAAGTGATGAGAAACAAAGATATTGCTTAAATTATCAAACTTCATAACTGATTTAATTGGACAAAGTGCTTGGTTTAGGATTTGTCCCTTTCTTCAGTTTAGAGGCGAATTGATAAAAATTCCATGAAGATTATTTACAAGAAATATTGTGTTGAGAAAGCCTGGTCCTGGTTCCAGAAGGGACAGTGTTAATTGTCCCCTGGCTCTAGCAGGGACACAGGTATTCCATCCCATGTGAGCCATGCCCAGGGGGTAGCCGGGAGCTGGCTGGGAAGGAGAGGGGGACAGGAAGTCGGTGGGGGCAGCAGGAGGTCCAGGACGGTCCAGGGTGTGGTCGGTATTGTAATCGTTTTTTATACTTCTTTATCCGTGTTACTGTTACTGTTTTGTTGTTCTGTTAAACTGCCTTTGTCCCAACCCTCGAGTTTTGCCTTTTTCTTCTGATTTTGCCCTTCCAGCCGTGGATGGGCTTGAGAGAGCAGCTGCCACGTGGTTCTTCGTTGCCGTCTGAAGCTAAACCACGACAAACGTATATGGATAAACACAGTTATTGCTTCTCAGTGGACTCTGTAGTTAAAATACTTGTGATTTTTGTATCCCTCTTTCTCTCACTACACATGAACAGAACAAGCTTATTGAACAGTCAAAAAGGCCATTTATTTCCCTTTTGCAGTAAACCACTGATATTAAGTCTGTTCCAAAGTAAGTTTCCAGCTGACTGTACCTAGGTTTGGTGGTTGATGGATGGTCTGATCTCAGTGGAAGCCATATGTGTTGCCAGAATATTCAACTCTCATGTGCTCAGTGAAAACTTTAAATTTAGACTGTTCAGCTAGTCTCTGAATCCTTCAGTTTTACTTCTCAAAATAAATATATCGCTAACCATGTTCGTAGCAGAGATCCTGCACATTGAAACATTCCAACACTCCCTGCCCTACAAAATCTACTGGAAGTTAATATTTGAGCAACTGTGGCCAGCTTAGCTATACTAAGAGATCCAATTAATTCTTGAGACATTGTGATTGATAGTTTTCTTACTGAGTGTGACAATCTTCGCTGTTGTGTTGGAATTTATAACCCAAATGGCAGGGAAATGTGAAAGAGCAGAGGCTTTGATATTGTGGTGAGAGAGATGTACAGCTCTTAATCCCTTCCATTTTAATCGACGTGTATGGCCCTTGTTCCAAGTTAGTCCACCTTGCTCAGTATTCTTTGCGCTAAACTGTCCAAGGACAGCTTAGTACTAACAAAAAAACTGTATTTTGACTTGTTTAAAAGTGTTTTGCGGGCAAAAAAAGAGTTGAAAATAATTCAAATCCAGCCATATCTCTTTAATATTTCTTTTTACTTTTATTGCTTGGATATTCACTTAAGTTGGTGAACTTTTCAGGTGAGTAATAACTGGAAGATGAATGTATGATACAAAGATGTAACCTAATTCTTTCCAGTTTGTTCATGTTTCAAAGTACAGAGGGGTACCTGAAACAAACCAGGCATGCTTCCCGAACTTGATCTAAATGGTACACCATGGCACAGGGGTAGAGAGGAATATGCCCATTGCACTGCAGCTATCCAGGTTTGATGTTGATTTTTTTAATTCATTAGAGGCTAGTGGAACACCAGAAAGAGTTTTGTTAATGCTCAGATTAACAAATTCTTCATTCACAGAAGATTTTTCGGTATTCTGCTCCTCAAATGTAGAGACAAATACTGATAGAGAGATTCTCAATATAACTAGCAAACAGAAAACATTGCCGCAGATTAACAAATCTACCAATTTTCACTTGCTCTTTAAAAACTTGCATGTGAATTTGTTGTTTGTGCATAAATCTTGATATGCTTGTAAAAAGTTATCTTGTAACTGTTGCTTTAGAAGGAGCTTTCTCCATCACCACCAGCCTTTTGCAATTTGGGAATCTGGATCTCTCATCAAAGCACTCTGAACATAAGGAAAACACTTAATGTGTTGCTTCTTTAGTGTCAGAGTTACCAAACAACTTATGTCTATTTTTACAGAGTGAAAATATATTGATTAAGTTTATTGTGAAGAGGCTGAGCATTTAATTGGAGTACATATGCATAATTTTCATCCCTAACCAGTACCTCTCTTGTTGAGTTGTAAATAGGGATAAGTTATTCAGAAGAGGGGTTGTATAGTTCCTGGCTATGGTTAGGTTTCTAGTCTCAGTTGAATACTACTAGTCTCTGAGCAATATTAAAAAAACTATTTATGTCTGTTATTTCTTGGCCCATTGTCATGGATTTGGAGTGAGGCTTACTCCCTTCCATCTCTGAAGCACTCACAGAGCCACTGTGATTTTTCTCCATTTAACTTCGAGACTTTTTTGTGGTCTTTACAGTTTGTGCCACTTCCTTAAGCCTTTGAGTTTCCTTCTCTCGATTTCTTACTTTCTTCCATATCTTCCTTAAAAATACATTTTCCCAAAGTAGATAGCTTTCTAGCTGAAATGCGCTGGAGATGTCTCAGGTGTAAAACTTTTGTTTATAGTCCCAGTCTCTTGAAGGAAATATGGTGAAAATAAAATAGTCTTAATTCCTGTTGTGCTTCTGTTCCACTGTAAGCCCTGGATACATTTTTGCAGAACTGCTCGAGGGAGCCTCATCTTGTAATTATATAGCTGAAGATTCACAGCAGCCACAATTTACAATAATACAGAGAGAATGAAGAACTCAAATATTATATAATTTTAATTAAAGAGAATAGTGAACTGCTACAAACGTGTATCTAAATGAGGATATCCACTGTATAGGTCTATCTTGCTTTACATATATATATAGAGAGATGTCATCTCAGTGGCTAATCAAAGTTTAGTAGAAAATAAAATTTCAGAAATCCTCTGTGAGCAGCAAGCAGTGTAGTGTATATGCAGGGAGGGCAGGGGAGAAAGTAGGTTCAATAGGTATTATGGCATAACTCTCTTTCAGCTCATTATAACAAAAATTTAACGTTTCTTTTTCTAAGCTTTCAGCATGATTCTGATGTACTAAATAATTAACTAATGATTAAGCTATAATGCTGGTGAGATGCCTCAATTAAAACAAAGATTTGACCAGATGAACTTTCAAGGTCCTGGGCTTGAAAACAACCTGGGCTTTTCCAATCTGAGCTGTTCTATGTTTTAATGAAAATAGAGAAAAGAATAAAATAATTATTTAAAATTATACTGCTCAGGAGGAGAAGGGGAAGAGGGAAGATCAAGGTAATTTGTGCACTTAAGCTATGTATAACTTTTTTTTTTCTTTGTAACCAGGAAGTATTCTGGTTTTATCTGGTCATGCACAAAAGGGAAAAATGGCACATTGGCTTGTGCTGACCAAAGTTGCTGGCGTACAGACAAATGCAGAATGGTCAATAACCCCGAGCAGCTGTACATAACTAGTGGCATGCAGGTCAAGCATTGTTTAAGAGGACACAGAAAATAAAGCTCATCCATTAAGTAATATATATGAAGGCGTCTGGCATAAAAGAAGTAGAAAGGACTTGAATACCTCCAGAAAGTGTCTTGGACTGCACAATTGCTAGATGTCTCAAGAAAAAACAGTACTTACTGTTGAGCTCCCAAATGTCATGGTTTGTCTGCCAACATTGAAAGAGTGTGTCCAGCATAATAATGTTCAGCTGGGATCTTTTGATTTGTGCCTATGCAATATGCCTTTGCTGTTTGGCAACATCTGTAGAGGAGGGAAACAAGATGCATGGTTCTGGAAACACACTGGACTGGAGCAGTAATGGGTGTATGTGGTAGCTGCTGAAACAAAGGCACAGATGTTGCCCCCACTACAACTTAGCACAAAATAGCCACCAAACAACATCTTCTCCAAACACTGTTACCAACAGAGTTAAGAGAGGGAAGCTGAGTACAACCTTTCTACCTTTGTGGTCTGCCATGTGCTCCATTTGTAGCAAAAGGACATATGAAAGGAGTGTTTTGAGGTTGAATTTGTCACTTCTCTCGCATTTCAACATTAAGTGTATTAGTGCAATGAAGAGGGAATAAGGGATTCCTCTCAGTTTTCAGATCCATTGCAGTGTAGCTCACTCATTTTATATTTTCTGTTTGGTTTGATTATTTTTCTTTCATTCTTTCTTTACTCCTCCTATTCTAGTGAAAAAGATACCTGGAATATGACTGTTATTGTCTGAAGTAGTTACTGATGTCTTATAATGGAGCTAGTTCTGCTGTAGGAAAAATAGGGAGGTTTTTGCTTCAAGATGCCTGCTTGTATGTTTTTGTGGCTAGCTAGTAAATTGCCTCTGAGACCAAAGCTGATAAAAGGCTTCCACAGAAGAGATGCAGACCGAGTGGCCAACTTGTCCTGTGGATGAATTGCTTTGACCCATAGTGACAGTGATAATGCTGGCCATTTGTCATGTCTAATGTCCCTCTTTGGAAATCTTGTGAAACCCTTCTAGTCTCATAAATGGCTACTGAGCCCTCCAGCTTGTGAAGCAACCTCAAGGAAAGAAAATGCATGAAAAACAGAGCAGGCCCAGACCATTGCCTAAACCTGAATGTTTCCAATTGCAGCTGTTCTTGAGTGAGGGCATAATAATGTTCAGATCAGATCTTTGCAGCTATGTTTCAAGTGCCTATAGTTCAGAAGTGGCTTGTGAGGCCAACTGACATAAATACAGTTAGTACGGTTTTTTTGCTGGAAATCATGCATGCGGATTCCAAGGCCTGAATGAGAATTAGAAAAGGTTAAGAATACCGAGAATAATTAGGAACTCAATTCAGATTAATAATAAGAAGATATTTGCAAGGGACACAGTTTGGTTGTTGGTTAGTTTTTTTTAAACAAGGTACTGTTTGAGAACTTCTTCATTTTTATTAATTTTGATATTATGTCAGTGATATCAGAATGTTTATATTCCACAAAACTTATTTAGACAGAAAAGGATTAAAAGAAGACAGAAAGGGAGATGCAGCAAAAGTCCTTCTTAACAAAGTCCTGTGTCTTTATAACCTTTTTATTATATGTTTCTACTAAGATCAATGACGCAGAAGATCAATCGCCAAACTATAATGCTAAATTAAAAGAACAATTTAGAATAATATGAATGCAATAAAGGACTCTTGTTCCTGTTACTTTAATTGCATAATTATATTAATACATTTCATTATATTCATATACAATACTTAATTATTCAAAGATACAATAATTTAAGGATTATAATCTGGACATTTATTTTCCATTCCTTCCTGGTTTCTGTCAACTCCTTAGCTTCTCCCCTTCCCTCTCCCAGAGAAGGATAAAACCTATTCTCACCCAAAATGAGATCCCTGTGAGGGACACATTGCACCTCCCCATAGTTCCGCATCACCCACCAAGTGCACCTAGGTCCCTGAGCAAAGGCAATCCCACGGATGGGTTTGCCTTTGCCCTAGGCAGGACTAACCCAAAAGGTCTTCCCTAACATATTCTTCATGTGCACCACAGGGAACTTATCACCCTCCACTGTACGTGGAAGTTTTGATTGGGCAGGGACAGCTCGGTTAGTAGATCCCCTGGTGTTAACTAGCCACGTGGCCTTTGTAAATGTGTGTCCCAGTGTTTCAAAGTCCCACCACCCATTGCTCTCAGTGTAGTTTTTAACAGTCCATTGTACTGTTCTATCTTTCCAGGGAATGCGATAGATGCATTGAATGCCCTGCTCTTTGGTTCAAGTGTCAATGAGGCTGTTTCGGAAATGAGTTCTGTTGTATGACTCAATTCTGTCTGGGGTGCCATGTTGCCACAGGACTTGATTTTCAAGGCCCAGGTTGGTGTTCCAGGCAGTGGCATGAGGTACAGGGTATGTTTCCAGCCATCCAGTGGTTGCTTCCACCATTGTGAGCATGTAGCGGTTGCCTTGGCGAGTTTGTGGGATTGTAATATAATCGATCTGCTGTGAGTCCCCATATTTATATTTCAGCCATCGTCCTCCGTACCAAAGGGTCTTTAATCGCTTGGCTTGCTTGATTGCAGTGCATGTCTCACATTCATGGATGACCTATGCAATAGTGTCCATGGTCAAATCCACCCCATAGTCACGAGCGCATCTATACGTGGCATCTCTTCTTTGATGGCCTGAGGAGTCATGGGCCCATCGAGCTATGAATAATTCACCCTTATGTTGCCAGATGAGATCCAGCTGAGACACTTCAATCTTAGCAGCTTGATCTACCTGCTCGTTGTTCTGATGTTCCTCAGTGACCCAGCTCTTGGGTATACGGTCATCTACATGATGTACTTTCACAACCAGATTCTCTGTCCAGGCAGCTATATCTTGCCACAGATCAGCTGCCCAGGTAGTTTTGCCTCTGTGCTGCCGGTTGCTCTGTTTCCACTGCTGTAACCACCTCCACAAGGCATTGGCCACCATCCATGAATCGGTGTAGAGAGAAAGTGCTGGCCACTTTTCCCACTCAGCGATGTCTAAAGCCAGCTGAATTGCTCTCACTTCTGCAAACTGGCTTGATTCACCTTGCCCTTCAGTGGCTTCTGCACCTTGTCTTGTGGGACTCCACATGGCAGCCTTCCACTTTCGATGTTTTCCCACAATCCAGCAGGACCCATCAGTGAACAGAGCATATCGCTTCTTATTTTCTGGTAGATTATTATACAGTGGGGCCTCTTCTGCATGCATCACCTCCTCCTCTGGTGATATTCCAAAATCCTTGCCTTCTGGCCAGTCCATAATAAATACTAAAATTCCTGTGTGACTGGGGTTTCCCATTCGAGTTTGTTGTGTGATCAGTGCAATCCACTTACTCCATGCAGCATCTGTTGCATGATGTGTGGTAGGGACTCTCTCTTTGAACATCCAGCCCAGCACTGGCAGCTGAGGTGTCAAGAGGAGCTGTGCTTCTGTATCAACCACTTCTAAAGCAGCTCAAACCCTTCATACGCTGCCAGTATTTATTTTTCTGTTGGGAGTATAGCGGGCTTCAGATCCTCTGTATCCCCGACTCCAAAACCCTAGGGGTTGACCACATGTCTCCCCTGGTGCTTTCTGCCAGGGGCTCCAGGTGGGGCCATTCTCCCTGGCTGGAGTGTAGTGCATTTTTTCACATCTTGTCCCACCCGGACTGGTCCCAGAGCTACTGCATGGACTATCTCCTGTTTAATTTGTTCAAAAGCTTGTTGTTGCTCAGGACCCCATTTAAAATCATTCTTCTTGTGGGTTACTTGATACAGAAGGCTCACAATCAGCCTGTAATCTGGGATATGCATCCTCCAAAAACCCACAATGCCTAAGAAAGCTTGTGCTTCCTTTTTACTAGTTGGTGGAGACATAGCTGCTATTTTATTGATCATGTCCATTGGAATTTGATGGTGTCCATCTTGCCATTTTATTACTAAAATCTGGATCTCCTGCACAGGTCCCTTGACCTTACTCTGTTTTATGGCAAAACCGTCTTTCAGGAGCATTTGAACTATTTTATTCCCCTTCTCAAAAACTTCTTCTGCTGTGTTGCCCCATATGATGATGTCATCAATGTACTGCAGATGTTCCAGAGCTTCCCCCTGTTCCAGTGGCAAATGGTCGGGCTGTGTTTCCACCCCTGGGGCAGTTGATTCCAGGTGTACTGGATGCCCCTCCATGTAAAAGCAAACTGGGGCCTACACTCTGCTGCCAGAGGGATTGAACAGATTAGCGATATCAGTTGTGGCATACCATTTGGCTGCCTTGGACTCCAGTTCATATTGGAGTNCATACTGGAGTTCTAACATGTCCAGCACAGCAGCACTCAGCAGTGGTGTAACTTCATTCAGGCCACAATAGTCCACAGTTAGCCTCCACTCTCCATTAGATTTTTGCATCGGCCCTATGGGACTGTTAAAGGGTGAGTGAGTCTTGCTGATCACTCCTTGAACCTCTAGTTGATGAATCAGTTTATGGGTGGGAATCAGAGGGTCTTGGTTAGTGCGATACTGCTGTCGATGGATGGTTGTGGTAGCAACCGGCACCTGCTGTTCTTCAACCCTCAACAGCTCCACAACTGAAGAGTCTTCTGAGAGACCAGGCAAGGTGGACAACTGTTTTAACTTCCTCCGTCTCCAAGNGACTTAGAAGTTCCCTCAAGAGAAGCAAGATCAGTCCTTCTACTCTGTCTGGGGAACTGCCCACTGGAAACTGGGGCAGCACTATTTCTGGATGGATACCCTTTCATGGTTGTTCTGCCTTGCAACTTCTGTACCTGTGCCCGTAGGATTGAAGAAGGCTGTCCATCCCACTTCCTCATGCCCTCTCCATGGTCATACAGGTAGAACCACAGGGTGCCTCGTGGTGTATATCCTCTGTATTCTCTATCTTGAGTGGGGAAAGGTCTGGTCCTAATAGCTGAGACAGCGGCCCATACAGGTGGGGAGTAGGACATATTTTCTTCAAGTTGCTGGACCTGCTGGGACAGTTTCTCTTCAGCTGAGACAAGAGGAGAAGAGAGATTTTCTTCATATCATTGGGTCGGGCAGCTAACTCATCCACTGTTGGTCCCTCTTCATCCTTTCATTCCATCACTGCTAACGAGTTGGCATATGATGACGGTGTGCTCCGCACAAACTTCCGCCACATGGGCCTTGAACACTCATCAGGATCTGTGGGTAACTGTGCATCATCCAAGTCATAATAAATCAACTCCTGCACAGCTAATTCCCTCAGGTACTGGATACCTCTTTCCATGGTGGTCCACTTGCTCACATGGCATATAACATCTTCACTGAAGGGGTTCCTTTCCCTCACACCTAACAGGAGTTGCTTCCAGAGGCTGAGGGCTTGTGTCTTTTTCTCCATTGCCTTATCAATGCCCCCTTCTCTAGCCAGAAGATCCAAGCCGCTGGGCTTCCCTATCCTCTATGTCCAGGCTACTGGCCCCATTATCCCAGCATTGGAGCAGCCAGGTGACAATGTTCTCACTTGGAAGTCGGCTGAAAACTTTTCGCATATCCTGCAGCTTGCTCAGGGATAGGGATCGGGCAACTACCTCTGGTTCCACCCCTTCCTCCTGTTCTCATGATGACCCTGGTTCGTCATCCCTTGCTATGTGAACTGATTCCTTGGTGTATTTCTTCTTCTGGATAGGAGCAACTGATATGGGCATGGGTTGGATTTTGTGTTTGGCTGCAGTGCCTACCACTGGGGTCAGAGTAGCTGCAGTGGCTGCCACTGGGGTCGGAGTAGCTGCAGTGCCTAGCACTGGGGTGGAGTGGCTGCAGTGAAAAAAATATTTTCATTCCATCTTTAGTTTCTGTGACTGATTGTGGGTTGAGCTAGAAAATAAGATTGGTATATTTCCTATTTCACAAATAAAATCAGAGTTGAATTTACAGTGTTTGTTTGGTCTAGATCTCAATTTTACCACATATATGAACTAAGGTAAGAACGTACAGAAAAATAATGTTCATATTGCTTTTTCTCTGGGGTCTCAGTCAAGACTAGAATATGCTAAGCTATACAAAAAAATAGCTGATCTCCATATTTTGTTCTTTTGTTCAACTTTAGTAGCTAACCAATGTCACAGAAACTCACGTTAAAAAAGAATCCTCAAACAGAAAAGTCACTGCAAGCAACTGACAGTTGTGACAAAACTCGTGATGATTTCTCTTCCGTTAGAGAAAATATCACAGGATTTTCTTTCTGTACCAAAAAAAAGTAAGAGCTGAGCTTTGGAGAGGGCAAGCAGAAAACAGTTACTGTGCAGTTCTCTATGTATGTATATTTTCTTTTAATTCTGTACTAGCAGTAGTTGAATAAATTTGGACAAAAATTTAAAAATAAGGGACAGCTGCCTTCAGGAACAGACTGTGCTCTTACACATATGGTAGTGGCATGCTCTTAAAGAACAAGAAAACACAAGAACTTATTTTCAGAAGTTTCATGCTGAGCTGCAACCCATTGCACTTTACTCAGTGTAAACAATGTGTTTTTTCCTGTGCTCAGCTTCCCTCCTGCAAAAGGTTGACTGAGAGGGCTTGGACAGTTTGTGGTAAGTTTGGTCAATACTTTCCTGGAACAGCAGACCCTTTTGGAATATCCTGCCAGGAAATACAGCAATTTAGTTTGGATCAGAGGTGGACTACGACTAACTTGCCAAGAATACAAAGAAAGTGAGGAGCAGCTTCTTCAAAGTACCTTGAAAGGATCAAGATAGGGACCTTTTCTGGGGATGGGAGTGTCCTGGAAGAAGATTTGATAAGATTGAAGAGGGGAAAAATTCATTGGCAGCACTTGTACTGCTGCACACATCTCATAATTATTTGGGGGAACAGTTATTTGATGTGTTGTCAACAATGGAAATTTCTTTAAGCAGCGTTGGTCCAGTGATGAAGACAACACAAGATATCTCTTTAAAATTAGCAGCATGATTTATTTTATCCTGTAAGGATGACACAGATTGCTCTGATATGTATGTAATTCAATAAGAAACAGAAGAGAGAAGAGACAAAATGCCTGTCCAAGATGGGAATGATGGGTAGCTTGTGTCTCAGACTTTCATGCAAGTTGGCTGAGCAGCTTTGTAGCATCTTGAGGAAATACTTTAATACTTACATAAATCTTAAAATAATTGGTAAATTCTGAAAGAATAGAAAAGAGCTACTGCTGTTGTTATGCTAAAAAAGGACAGGAAACTGATACAGTGAATTAAAGATTGTCACCAGTTCAGGCAAAGGAGTGGAAAAGCAGATACGGGAATTATTTGATAAAGAGTTAAGAGCTTGGACTATAGCTGCAACCAGCCACACAATTTTATGGAAAACAGGTCTCCTCAAAGAAACTTGATTTCATTCTTACAACTGTTTGGTTAATAAAGTTAGACAGGCAGAATTTAACGTCTGGTATGGATCGTAGATTCTAAACAAAGTGTTGACTTTGAGGATTTCTGTACCCGCTAATGAAGCTTGGATACCTAAGTAGCTATGCGTGCCACTTGTCTTTCTTCTCTCTTTTATATATTCTTTGATTCCTACTAAAATGTTAGTTCACACTGATGTTTTTTTCCCTCAACCAAACTTTTTATACAAGCTGTCTCTTTCCATTAGGGATTCTGTTAATAGTTAATAGTCTTTGAGCCTTTTAACCCAGACAAAGTTAAAAGTGGTTAAATGATCCAAAATTACTACAGGTTGTGGGTACACAGACACAGTGAATACAGAGGCCTTGTCTCCAAATTCATGCTAAAAAAATATAATATTAAGTAAGCACATTTTGATTAATTTAAAAACAGGCCAAATGAAAGTGTCAAATGGATGCCCGTATCTGAACGGGATACAGGGTGGCAAATGGAATCGTTGTAGTGATAGCCAACTAGAATCTTTATAAACCCAGTGATCATTTTTATCCCCTTAGAGCTCTTCAGCTATCATTTTCACATCTATTTCTATGCCGCACGTGGTGGGCTATCTCTGGTATTACTAGTAAGAAAAACTGGGTGCTACTGAAGACCCACCATGTTCATACACCATGGACATGAAGGTATTCATGCATGTGATACTACCATTAAAGTTGTGCTCACGGGTAAATACTTGATCAATGAAGCTTTACTTACCAAACAAGGTGAAGGTAACAAATTCACCTGAGGTTTGTCATGGTTTGATATGTGAAGTGTTGATGTGATTTTATCTGCACATTGACTTCAAGAATAGGAGGGATTTTTTTTTTTGTTCTTTCACCTTTGGCTTTAAGCTTATTTTATTGATTACTGTATCAGAGAAGGTCATGGGATCTTCACCTTTACACCATTATTGCTCTTCCAGAGGTTTGCAGCATCGGATTCGCCTAGAAAAATGCCTGTTAGCATGGTTTGGTACTGAAAAAGTGAACTGCAAATGAACTGAAATTTGATACTGAAATAATGCAGGAAAATAAAGGTTTTAAAAAATACTCATGTCAGTGAAACTCTACTTTAAGTCCCTGTGAAACAAACAAAAGTTTTGATGCATATACATATACAATATATACACATCTTTATCATTCATGAAGCTTTTATTCAGGTCTATGCCATCTTTCCACATCATGCTGTCAAACAAGAATATCTTTTGCATGCTTTGTGTAGGTGGCAAAAGTTCAGTGTAGGGTTTTGTGATCAGTAAAGAAGGGATCACATCTCTTCCTGGAGGCTCCTGTTTTCTGGCCTGATTTATCTTAGTCTTTTATATAAACTGAAAGAAATATAGGCCTCTAATTTACATGGGATTATCGATTCAGACTTAATCTGACAGCCAGAAATATCTGGAATTCAAAGTTTATGCTCTCTTCCCCTGCTAAACTGTCCATGCTGCATGGCAGACTGCAGCACAGAACGTGTTTTGTTCCTGCTGTTTAGCAAACTTTCTTCTGTTAGTCTTACAGAGTCAGCAAAACATATTTTTTGTTATTTCAGCTTTAAAGCGGGCGAATTGGGCAAAAGCAGACAGCATTTGGTCTACCATTTCCTGGACTCTCCATAATCTCTGGTTTTTAAGCAGATGGCTCCTAGATATATTTTATTATCAGACAGTACTGCTTCATAGAATCCATGTGTAGCCAGCCTGTAAAATGCAGCTTCTAATCAGGGGTTAATATAATACTGGCTTGCTAGCCACTGGATTCCTTCATGTGAGTCACTAATGAGAGTCTTCCCTGCATCAAAAAGACATACAGGAATGAATTATGTAGGTGTCAGTCTCTGGAAGGATGCTTTGCATATAACGAACTCTCTTTTTCATGCCAGATGTTGAGCGAAATGTATCCAGTATTCCAAAGAAAACATCCTTTAGTGGTATGTCAACTCTATTGACCACGCTGTGCAATAAGGGTGAGAACTACTTAATACTATGCTACATAGAATTTCCCTTATTAGATTCTCTTCCTCTCTCCTTTCCATAACCTCTTTTCTGAGAGTTTTCTGGCTGGGTAGGTATTGCCAATATCTGCTTGGCTTGTGCTGTCATAGTAGATTAGTAATGTCAATGAACTAGACTGCTTGGTTTTTTCCTTCTACTGAAGTACATGCTAGATACGAGGATGTAAGAGTGTATCCCAGGGGACTGAGACATGGAGGAACTGAATTTTGCTTTGCAATTCTGTGTGTTGGCCTGCACCAGGTGTAAATCCTAACTGAGTGAAAAATGTCACATAGGCTCCAAATTTTGAGTGTTAGAGAAGGAATCTGAAAAGCGGGGAGTCAGATAAGGTACAATGGAGAGTCTGCTTTTATGAGTGGGGGAATTTGTGCAAAGGGAACATTGCCAGTAAGTGAGACTTCTGTGGAAATTCTCAGCAACATAGAAAAAGTCTAAATTTTTGTTCTGGCTAACACCTAAAACTTCTGTGCATTTACTAGCAAAACAGCTTATGCTTTTTAACAGCCTACCCCTGAAAGGAAGCATCAGTGCTAAGCTTCCTCAAATCTTCCCTTCAACTTCTTTTTCTCCCTTTCCCAAATTGGGAACCAGGCTTTCGGTGTCCTAACCACACTTTCAGTTTGAATCATCCTCATCCTTGCTTTTTATTCTGTCAGTTTTGGGTAACTATTTCTTACATCACTGTTAATCTGTATGTGAAATGCTCTGTTGATATTTCCCTTTTTTCCTGAATCTCCAAAGACAGTATGAGAAAGATTGGTGTTCCCTATCCTGTCTCATATCTCACTTTTCACTGGGTTCTATCCAGAACATTATTGTTTCCTGTCCTTTGTTAGAAGACAAAGCATTCTTCATACTGTGAAAATTATGGTTTGGGCATGCTGCTCCAAAATTTTTACATGATAGGTGGTTATGTTAAGTAGCATGTATCAAAAGAAATGAAGATGATACATTATCTTGACAAGGAAATGAGATTAAAACCTTTCCTAGTATTTTTCTTTAGTGCCAAAGCCAACATATTTTTTTTTTCCCAAGTGAAAAATGCCACCCTTGCCATAAAGATTAGCCCACTAAACTCACTCCAAACATGTCCAGTGTGAACAGCATGTTTCTGAAGCTTAAACAGGTGTGACCACACTGAGCTCTTGAGGAAAAAAATAATCTGTGACTGCTGATAAATCTGGCTCCTTGGTGATTCCAATATTCTCAAATGCATACTCTTGATTCTTGATTTTACTCTTGAGTTAAATTGAGTTGATGCAGCTTTCACTCTGATCATAGTAGACACTGGATAGACACTGGATTCCTGCCCATGTAGGCACATTGATTTCTGTTGTCTACAATCAAGTTGAAAACTATACCATAGATAGCAGCTAGATAGCAGCATGTCATTTGTTACAGATACTGTTTTAGTCTAGGTTCATCTTTCCCCTATGCCAGTGAATACAAACTCAGTAGCCTTGATGCTGCAAGTCATTACATGATACTCAGAAGGAAATGCAAAGTTGTAATGTTCCAGGATAAATCCAAATCAAATACATGCCCCACTTCACCCCCAAGGAAACAAGCCTCAACACACAAACTCCACCTGGACCTGTGGTGTGAAGAATAAAGCCCAGGGGAAAGAAGATCTTATAGCACCTTTGATTCTGCAGAATGTGATGACTGCTGCTCATCAGTGTGTGGGCAAATGATAGCTGTTCTGTTAGCAAACAAGAGGCAAGTTATTTATGTCCTTAGAAATAAAGCAAGCTTTATGTCCAGGGCAAAATAAACTTCAAACAAATGGGGACATTTACAAAATATGCACTAATAATAATGATGATAAATATTCTAACAAAATTCTGTCCCTGAATCGTAAGGGAGAAAAAAGGGCAATATAGCTGGAGGTATTAGAGAAAAAAAATATTAAAAAATTAAGGAGCTGATTGAGAAAAAGACAAGAAACACACATTTAGACAGGATAATGGAGCAAGCAGTAAAGCTCTAGAAAGCTAGAAGTAAGAAAGTAAAATAAGTAAAAGACTGATTAGAAGCTTTCCCCTCTATGACCAGAGAAGTTACACTTTGGTTACCTAGCCTGCTTCCAACTTGTACTGGACTTGTGGATGCCTGAGCTCAAATTGCTTTGTAATAATTCTTTTCCAAGATCTACAGCAGCAACCCTGCAGCCTGGGCAAACTTTGTCTGTAGATGTCTGCAGGTGTTCCCAGAGAGCCTGTCCACAGACTTCCTGTGTTTACAGCTGCATGTATGCAAGAAAAGAACAGCATAGGCAAAGCATTTCTTATTTTAATGCCAACTGTATTGTCTCCCAAAGTAATGGAATTTCCTAAATGAATGTCATATGTCTCATCACCTTGAAGGACAGGAAATTAAATACTCTCCAGCTCATATGAGACTGAAAGAAGAGGAAGACACTGTGAATGTGTCATGGGAGGAAGCCATCAGTTACCATCAGAACAGAACTCATAACATTTGGCCTTGTTGCCTTGTGATTTTCTAACCAACCTTTTATAAGATGAGCTGTAGGATATTTTCTTTGTCTCTTCAAACCTGGTAGTCAACTCTGCATCGTCAGATAAAGTGATGTAGCTTTATCTCATTGGGGACAACATAAACACATGTCATAGAATCATGTAATAGTTAGAGTTGGAAGTGATCTTAAGGATCACTGAGATCCAAACTCTGGCCATGGCCAGGGATACCTTCCATTAGACCAGGTTACCAGTCCCATCCAACCTGGACTTGAACACCTCCAGGGATGGGGTATCTTCCACTTCTCTAGGCAAACTGTTCCAGTGTTTTGCCACCCTTATTGAAAAAAATGTCTTTCTGATATTGAGTCTAAATCTCCTCTCTTTCAGTTTAAAACCATTACCCCTCATCCTATTGCTGCGTTCCCTGATAAAGACTTCCTCCTTGTCTTTCCCATAGACCTCCTTTAAGTAATGAAAGACTGCTATAAGGTCTCCCCAGAGCCTTCTCTTCTCCAGGCTGAACAGCCCCAACTCTCCCAGCCTCTCTTCACAGAAGAGGTGCTCCAGTTGTTGTCTACCAGTTTGCCAGTCTTGCTCATCTCGGGGGCAACACTTTCTTTGACCTTTCTGTTCTGGCTGACATAGCTGTAAAAGATCTTATTATTCTTTGCATTCCTTGCCAAGTTCTGCTCCAGGTCTGCCTTGACCTTCCTGATCACATTCCTACACAACTGGGCAGTGTCCCTATACACTTCCCAGGACACTTATTCCTGTTTCCACTGCCTGCGCATCTCGTTCTTGTCTTTTAGTTTGACCAGTGGGTCTCTATTCCACCATGCTGGTCTCTTATCCTCCTTCCTGGTTCCTTACTCCTGGGGACGGAGAGCTCTTGTGCTCTATGGAAAGCATCCTTAAAGATCTGCCAACTCTGTTCTGCTCCCTTGTTCCTAAGGGCAGTTTTCCAGGGAGTCCTGTTGACTAACTACTTGAAGAGCTGGAAGTTTCATTTCCTAAAAATCAGGGTCCTTACTTTACTCTTCCCCTGACCTATATACCTCAGGTCTGAGACCTCCACCGGTGCATGACCACTGCAGCCCAGGCTGTCTCCAATCTTGACATTATCAATTAGCTCACTTGCATGGGTGTCCATCAGTTCCAGTATTGCATCTCCTCTGGTAGGGCTGTCTATTACCTGGCTTAACAAATTATCTTCAATGTAGTCCAGGAGCCTCCTGGATTGCCTACAGCTTGCTGTGCTACTTTTCCAGCAGATGTTGGGGCTGTTGAAGTACCCCAGAAGGACAAGAGCCTGCAAGCACAATGCCTTCTGTAGCTGGAGTAAGAAGGTTTCATCAATAGACTTCCATTGAGCAGTATGTAATACCCAAACACTTTTTTCCTTTCATCTTCTGCATCCTACATCCACTGATTGGTGAACTGGAGAATGAAGTATTCTTTCTTCTGCTCAAATCTATTTACCTTTGGTGGTGCTTTGAAAGTTTGCCTGCTCAGGGTACACCAGCTGGAGTGTTGTGCTAGTCTTGCTGAAGACTGGGAATTTTGCCACTTGAGAGCATGCCACAATTTTGTACTCAGAATCTATTCCTTAGAAACATGCCTTAAGATGCTGAGATCAAACTAGAAACAAGGTCGTATTTGGCTATATGTTAACATGTAGTAAACTGGCTAAATGATATGTCATTAAGCCTAAGTATCAACTGTGTTAAAACCGAATCTGTTTGACAAGGAAGTAGCATTACAGTCGGAAGCAAGCTTTGCTGTCAGATTTTCGTCAATAGACTTAACTTGCCCACACAACTGAAAGTAACTTTCCAAGCTATAGCTCCTGGCGTTACAGCACAGACAGCAAACATTATATGGTAATGGTCACTAACATGACTACATCATTCATTCATTTCCATTGGTGGGCACATATCCATGTTCAAAATCTGCCAGAGCCTCTCCTATATAGTTTCAAATGTGTGTCAGTAAAAGTGAAATATATTCAGAATGTTATGATCTCTGTAATTTTAATAGTTTATCTTGCTGTAAAACATGCAAACGGGCCTTTAAAATGAGTCAGTAACATCAGGGAAGAATCAAATTATTGCGGTCCAAATTTTGATGTCAAAACTGCTGTCCTTGTTTCTCTCTGCTTTCATTAATAAAAACTGCAACTTCTGGATCTTAAAAAGGTTCCTATTTTGTCCACCTAATCTCATAAGAGACATCTTGTTCCACATCTGGGATATTTAAAGACAATCTTAAGCAACAAGAGAAGACTGCACAAGATCTCAATTAACTCCCTACTAAGTGAACGCCTACTAGTGGCATTACACAGACTGGTGCTGTTTAGAATCTTTGTCAGTGACATGGACTTCTAGTGGCTTTCCAGTACCTAAATGGGGCCTGTGGGAAAGATGGGGACAAACATTTTAGCAGGGCCTGCTGTGATAGGACGAGGGGTAATGGTTTTAAACTGAAAGAGGGAAGATTTAGACTCGATATCAGGAAGACTTTTTTTTTTTTTTCAGTAAGTGTGGCAAAACAGTTTTGCGCAGAGACGTGGTAGATGCCTTGTGCCTTGAAACATTCAAGGTCTGGTTGAACATAGCTCTGAGCAACCTGATCTAGTTGAAGATGTCCCTACTCATTGTGTGTGTGTTTGGGGGGCGGTGGGGTGGGCGGTTGGATCAGATGACCTTTAAAGGTGCCTTCCAACCCAACTTTTCTCTGATTGCTGAACAGCATTGGTCTTAAAAAGCTAGAGGAGGAAAACACTTTTAGAGGCTGATACACTGATCTCTTTGTTATTTTTGCCAGCAGATATGTATATTGAAAGCTGTCAGTCTTTTCTATCCTGAGTAATTCGTAAGAATAATCAACCAGTATGCCAGCACTTAATTATATGAATAATTCAATTATAGATAAAATAATATGATAATGAGATTTGTGCCAAAGGAAAAAAAAATATGTTTTGAAGAGAGGCTGCTTTGTTGTCTGAAGTTTTGGAGATGAACTTGAGTAACAGGCACAGACACATTCCTGTGATAGCTTTCATGTAATTCTATGCATGTACAAAAAGGGAACCTTAAACCACCTCCTTATTGCTGGTACTAAATGAGTGCATTTTAAGAATTGTCATTATATCAAAGAAGTGTCCAAAGATTAATGGACTCTAATTTTTCCTGCTTTTCACTGAATAGCTCACAATACATTCATGAAAGCACACAGGCAAAGTAGGATAAATTGAGTTGCACGTTATTCTACTTCTCTGTGATATATCCTCATACACAGGGTTCTACATACCTATCCTTGTGTTTTGCTATCAGTAAACAATGTTCCTAGATCACTGATTCTGGCAAAGGTAGGGATGCGTATGAATTAACAGAAATAGGAAACATTTTTGGAAAATGGGAAAGGGATATTGAACTACATATGCAGGCTGATAGAGGGGTGAGGGACTATTGCAGTAGTCAGAAATCTGAATGTTTTTTAATATTACAGGAATGCAAAGAAAGATCAGGCAGTGGACAGCCACTATCTGTGAAATCACAGATTGATTCAAAAATCCTGTCCTGTATCCAAAGCCTAAATTAAAGTTACTTTCTCAGTTTAAATAATATAAAGGCTTTCCCTTTGTCACGTGACTTGGGGGACAGGATTGCAAGTTTCTTTTATTCACAGGTATCTATTTTGCCTCAAACCAGGACAATTAGTTTTCCAGCACTCAGGACGTGCTATTGGGAAAGTCATTACCCCTCCCAGTGTCCCAGTTTATCCATATTAGGAGGAGATTGGTCTACTTTTCAAAACAGTCTATTCTGACAAGAATTGTAATAGATTTTCCTGTTTGGTCCTGTCTTCCTAAGGGAAGTTTCTAAGGAAGAAACTCCAAGTGTAAAATAATGGCAATTATAAGAATATAATCTAAGAAAAATAAATTATCCAATTATAAGAATGAAGAACAAAGTAGTGGTATTGACAGCGCTGCAAAATTTTAGTTACCTGTAGTTCTGTTTCTTCAGTGCATGAAAAGACCATATTCTCTAAATTTTTCTTTATTCAGTCACATAGCAATTGACCGCAATGAAACTAAACTTTACCAGAAGATATTAGACATTAGATATTAGTGAATTTGAATGGCAAATCTCACTTCTACTTACTCATTCATTCTAGTCCATGTTTTTCATCCATATTACCTTCAGTACTTCACTGTAAACAGCACAGACACGGAAAATAGGAAAGTAAGTTATCTGAAATCCCTTTTTTTTTAATTAACAAAGCCAGTGTTTTAACTGAATATCCCTTTAGACATGTATTAGCTGTTCCAAACTGACAATGGGCAACATAAGATGGAAATATCGCTGGAATATTTACATAGTATTTTTTAATGTAGATTAAAGTATGTATGACCTAAGCCCACTCTAAACAACTGCTTATATCTATCTCTATGCTCTTGCTTTTCATTATATGTGACAAAAACTGTAGACCCTCTCTGCTGCCATTAGGCTCTGGATAATCGTTTTACCAGCTATAACACAAAAAAGCATGTTGTTGATTTTCATCTTTTACTTTTTCCCATTATAATCTATTATTTTGTAGGACAATATCCTGCAAAGAAAAGTAAAATGGTATCACTGGGGCATCACACAGCCTCCACCACCTCAAATACAATGAAAATTCAATGAACTTACTTGTGACTTTTATCTGCTAACTTCCATCTATGGTATTTTTTTCTTGAAGAGAAGTACCTTTTAAAACAGTTGCCTTAGATAATATGCAGTAATCAGTTTTGGTTTACTAATTGGAAGACTTGAATTACTTTATCACATGTTTAACTTTTAGCAAATATGGCTAAACCTTTTTGAATCTTCATGACACCTCTCATGGTTGTTTTCTGTATTTGCCACCTTTGTAGTGACAGTATTTCCTAGTCCTTCAAAGTCCAAACCCAGTAATTTTTAAAGGAATAAGACATTCACTCACATCTGTGAAACATCAATAGGTAATACCTGTTTGTATGACTGTGCTGCCATAATACCCACAATATGGAGGGTATGTATGAGGGGGAAGGAAGAAAAAGCACCAGGATGCACCGTATATCTAGCCACTGCTGCCAAATGACTATTAGGCATATTAAAGATATTTTGAAAGTGAAAATATCTCTGCTTCACTCTGCAGGTGAACTTTGACACTTGAACAATTTTGAAAATACTGTGGTTGAATTTTGCTTTAAAATCTGTAAATCATACTGCTTAAGTACCAAATGTACTGTTTGTGCTACATACAGTACTGCAATTCTTTTATGTTTATTGGCTACTCACAGTTATAAACTATTACTTTTAGATGAGATGTAACCTAACCCAGTGCAACAAGCAGAAAATCTAGATATAAGTAACTCCTTACTCTGCCATTATTTTTTCCATTGTGACGTCATATTATGGCTTGAGAAAACCCGTAACAATTTANGCAATGGCTTTGGGAGGAAAGGAAGGCCTCAGGTGTCCAGCGCCAGGGAAAAGAATTGTCTGGACTGCCACCATCAAAAGAGAGAGAGCTATGCAGCAAACTTTTCTAATTTATATTGCATGTGACATTCACAGTATGAAATAATCCCATTGGCCAGACTGGGTCAAACGCCCAGGTCTTGCTCCTCCTCATCCCTGCACGTGGCAAGGCTCAAAAACTGAATCCCACATAGCCTGGCTGGCTATAAAGTAAATATTTTCATTAATTCAGACATTAGAGTCTTCTAAAAGTTCAGTTTTCCCCAGCATTGGAAGAAACGTTAGTCCTCTGTTGTTCAACCCAGGACTTGAGGTTCTTTCACCAATTTGCACTTCTGGGCAGTCAAGGCTGGATGGCTCACCAATGGAAGCTGAGTGCAGTCTTCCAGGACCCTTGTGTGACTAAGTAGAAATATAAAAGGTGCAAGTATGTGATTAAATAGATTGGAAATAAGACTAAATTTTGAGTTTAAAAAAAATATATATATGACCTCTTTGCCACGTGATGAGTAGTTTGTGTATTGTGCTCACTGACATAGGGTAAGCATTTTTCTATTAAGCAATGCAAATGAATGAGAACTTTTACCTGAAGGAAAGTCAATGTAAAGTCACAGACAAAATCAGCTTCTGTTCACTTGCTAAGTACCCTGTAGGCAATTACTCTGAGCTGAATAAATGATTTTTTTTTTGGTCAGAAAAAGAATCAGAAAACTGACTTTGCTTGCACATGAAACATATCCTAAAGATTTCCTAGCAGTTGATTATTTTTCCTTAAACTTTTTTTAGTATCATAGAATCACAAGATGGTTAGAGTTGGAAGGGACCTTAAAGATCGTCAAGTTCCAACCCCCCTGGCATGGGCAGGGACACCTCCCGCTAGATCAGGTTGCTCTAAGCCCCATCCAGCCTGCCCTTAAACACTTCCAGGGATAGTGCACCCACAGCTTCTCTGAGCAACCTGTTCCAGTGCCTCACCACTTTCACAGTAATGAATTTCTTTTTAGTATCTAATCTAAATCTCCCGTCTTTCAACTTAAAGCTGTTACCCCTTGTCCTGTCACTACACTTCTTGACAGAGTCCCCTTCCATCGTTCCTGTAGGCTCCCTTCAGGTACTGGAAAGCTGCTATAAGGTCTCCCCAGAGCCTTCTCTTCCCCAGGACAAAGAACTCCAACTCTCTCAGCCTGTCTTTATAGGAGAGGTGCTCCAACCCTCTGATCACCTTCGTGGCCCTCTGCTGGATCTGTTCCAACAAGTCCATGCCCTTTCTAAGTTGAGGACTCCAGAGCTGGGCACAGTACTCCAGATGGGGTCTCACGAGAGCAGAGGGGTAGAATAATTTCCTGTGATCTCCTGGTCATGCTTCTTTTGATGTAGCCCAGGATGCGGTTGGCTTTCTGGGCTGCCAGCACGCACTGCACATGCTGAGCTTCTCACAGAATCACAGGATCACAGGGATTGGAAGGGACCTTGAAAGATCATCTAGTCCAATCCCCCTGCCAGAGCGGGAACACCTAGATCAGGTCACAAACACCTAGATCAGGTCACATACAGGAACATTCCCAAGTCCTCCTCAGGGCTGCTCTCGAGCCATTCTCCACCCAACCTCTATTTGTTCTTGGGATTGCCATGGCCCAGGTTCAGGACCCTGCACTTTGGCCTGGTTCAACTTCATGTGACTTGCACTAGACCACCTCTCAAATCTGTCCAGGTCCCTCTGGATGGCATCCCTTCCCTCCAGCATGTTGATCATGCCACCAAGCTTGGTGTCATCAAAAAACTTGCTGAGGTTGCTGTCTATCCTGCACTCCACGTCTCTGACAAAGATGTTAAATAGCACTGGTCCCAGTACTGACCCCTGAGGAACACCACTCGTCACTGGCTGCCACTTTGACATTGAGCCATTGACCCAACCATCCAGCCAGTTCCTTATCCACTGAGTGGTCCATCCATCAAATCCATGATTTTCCAATTTTGAGAGCAGGATGTTTTGCAGAATAGTGTGAAATGCTTTGCATAAGTCCAGCTAGATGATGTCTTTTGCTCTGCCCTTGTCCAGCAAGTCTGCGGCAGTACTGTAAATGGCCACCAATTTGTCAGGAAGATTGACTCTTGGTGAAGCCATGTTGGCTGTCTCCAATCATGTCCTTATTTTCCATGTGCCTTAGCAGAGATTCCAGGAGGATCTGCTCTATGATCTTGACATGCACAGAGGTGATACTGACCGGCCTATAGTTCCCTGGGTCCCTTTCCAGGGTTATGTTTCCCCTTTTCCAGTCAGTGGGAACTTTGCCAGATTACCACCATTTCTGAACTAGATGGAAAGTGGCTTAGCTCCCTCAGGAGCCATGGATGGATTTCAGTAGGTCCCATGGATGGATTTCATTAGGTCCCGTGGACTTATGCACCTCCTTAAGTGGTATTGAATCTGACCTTCTCCTACTATGGGTAGTTCTTCATTCTCAGAGCCTCTGTTTTTGCCTTTGGATGACTTGGGCAGTGTGGTTAGAGCCCTCGCTGGTGAAGACATTTATCTTCTATAGTTTCCTTCAGTCTTGTTTATTTAGGCTATAAACTCTTCAGGAATGGAATTACTATGTGGTATACTTTTAAGAAGTTTGCACAACTACATTTTAAACATGCTTACAGCAGAAATTTTTTACAATGAGGGTAGTGAAACACTGGAACGTTGCCCAGAGAGGTGGTAGATGTCCCATTCCTAGAAACATTCAAGGTCTGGTTGAACAGGGCTCTGAGCAACCTGATCTAGTTGAAGATGTCCTTGCTCACTGTGAGGGGAGGGGGTTTGACCTTTAAAGGTCCCTTCCAACCCAAGCTATTCCATGGTATTATTTTTGGTATTATTAAAGGGTGAACAATTAATCTTAAAGAATAATACTTGCAATAAAACCACAGAGTAATACTAACATTTTTGTATGAGTAAACAACATTCTTTTTTCCCAAGAATGAAAAAATAAATTTAATTATTGCTGCATTTCATACTTCATTCGTAAGAAGGTACAACTTTTTTTTACCCTTATATTTCAGTAGTTATAGATGTAGAAGCAAAGGAAGTTGAGGTATCCTACCGTTTCACTGCCTTGAACTAATTGCTTATTGCCATGAATCCTTTGTATATTTTAAATGAGTAACAGTCACTGTGTCTTAAAGTGCATCATGGAAAGGACTGCTTTTAACTGCCTTAGAAATTCTACAAATGAACATGCAAATAGATTAGGGTAAGCAACAAAATAGCCACGTGGGAGTTTAATGGGCCATTAAAATAAACCTTTAGGCCCAAAACCCAGCTACAAGAAACAGATGCAAGCTTCAGTGATTCACAAATGATAAGCACAATACCATTTAGCAACCACATCAAATATACATAAGGTTGTTCCTCTGGCAAAACCTCCCAACAGACTATTCTAGTTCCCTATAGGAGACAGCAATGATGCCAAAGCAATTGGAAAGATAGAAAAAGGGCGCTGCTGCATTTAATGAAACGTTGTATCTTTGTGATTTAAAGAGTTTTCCAGTTCCTGTCCAAGGCTGTATGGAGTTCAGAGTCCAGTAAATCTGAAAAGGTAACCAAAAGGCTCCTCAACTCACATTCTCTATTCTTGTCTTAGGAAAAATTATATTTTACATCTAGCCAGATGAAGTTTGAAAGCACAAGAAAAAAGGAAGAGCAAGGCCCAATACTGAGCACTACTTTTGGACAAATAGAATAGGCAGACCTTTGGCACAATCTATTTGACTCAGTGCTTATATATATATATATATGTATATATATATATATATATATACATTTTCCTCTGCATGATTCTACCCCTCCACTCTGCTCTTGTGAGACTCGCCCGGAGTATTGTGTCCAGGTTTGGAGTCCTCAACATAGAAAGGACATGGACCTGTTGGAACAGGGCCCAGCAGAGGGCCATGAAAATGATCAGAGGGTCGGAGCACCTCCACTATAAAGACAGGATGAGAGAGTTGGGGTTGTTCAGCCTGCAGAAGAGAAGGCTCTGGGGAGATCCTGAGGGCCTACCTGAGAGATGGTGGGGGAGACCCTTTATGAGGGAATATAGCAACAGGACTAGGAGAAGCAGTTTTAAATTGAAAGAGGGGAGATTTAAATTACCTACCAGAAAGAAATTCTTTACTGTGAGGGTGGTGGGACACTGGAACAGGTTGCCCAGAGAAGCTACGGGTGCACCATCCCTGGAAGTCTTTAAGGGCAGGCTGGATGGGGCTTTGAGCAACCTGATCTAGTGGGAGGTGTCCCTGCCCAGGACAGAGGGGTTAGAGTTCAATGATCTTTAAGGTCTCTTCCAACTCTAATCATCCTATGATTCTGCGATTCTACGATTCTGTGATTCTATGATTCTGCCATGGTTCAGTAGCCCAGGTGTGCCTGTTACTGTTCTCACCCTTCCACACAGGGTACTGAATTTGATGTCTTAGAATCATCAGCTGGAACATCTACCCTTCTTCCATAGGCAGAAACATACTTCACTAAATCAGGTTGTTCAAAGCCACGTCCAACGTTGCATCTTGGTTACAGTCTCCTGGGAGATGTGATATGTATGTAATTTTCACATAAACTGTATTTACACTGTAGGAAAAAAATTGTTCCAAAATAGAACTGACTAAGCTGATCTAGTCAAATTATATTAAAACTGCAGTGAAGAAAAGACATGTTAGGTTTTTATTCTAATTATCTCTAAAGCTGAATTAAGCTACTAACTCAAGATAAAGCCCAAGTGTCTCATCTTCACTGCCATTTTAACCAAGTTTATCTAGTTGAAGATCACATAGCTTTTGCCTTTTTTTAATGTCTCTACTAGAATACCCCAGCCTACCCTATAGTTGTGCCAGCTTTTAAATATTTATGAAAATAGTAGCAGCTGAATTGCTTTGTATTATGGCAGGCATAATAGCTTGTACTCATCACCATAAATGCATGCATAAAGCTCCTTAGGTTAAAAAAAATTCCTCTTGATGATAAATAGATTGTGAAAATCTATTCAAAAGCCAGGTTGATCCATTTCAAATACTGAAATTTTAGAAGGGCATTTAATCTACTGCATGTAATCAAAATACTATATAAGGTGAAGAGAAACATTAAATGTAAAGTGGTCTGTGAAGAGTTTCACTGAAATCATATGAACACAATGAATGAGCACATACAAAGATGCTATTGAACATAAACAAATACTGTTCAGATATAGTGGGTGAATAGTGTCTCATGCGGTTCATATTTCCTTTCTTTTAATTTTTTTGTTAATCATGTCAATGATTAAAGATGTGGAGAAAATAATACTGCAAATCTGTAAGTTCCATATATTTAAATCACAATGATTTAAAAGATAAAACACTACTCATTTCTACGAAAAATGCAAATGCTACATGCTACACATGCTACCATTTGAAAGTTATGCTACGGAATTGTTTCCGGGCAGAGTATTTCAAGGTTTGTGAAGAAGGAAATTTTGACAATTTTCACACTCAAGGTCAGATCCCTTGAGTGATCTAGGCAACCAAATTAAGAACCTTAACACAAATTACAGTCCTCAAATTTCCCATTCAACTGCTGCTTATCACTTATTTTTTAAAATTCCTTTTGAGTGCACAATCTCTCACACCTTCACACACACAAATACATGCACAGCGTGTAAGCAGGAAGAAAGAATGAGACAAGAAAAGAATTAAGTTGCTTCACTAAGCTGAATTTCCAGTTCATCTATTTATAGCAACAGTGGGGCATAAGCTAAATAGCATTATACAGGCTTATACAAATTGTTTAGGATGAAAGTGGAGCACAGGTGACAAGAAAACAAATACAGCCTTGAAAGCCACTGGAAGTCTGTTTTAATGTTGAGCAAAGATCTGACTAAAGGAATAGTAAGCACAGCACAACATAAAGTTCTTTTTACTTTTAACTGCCAGCACCTTTACCTTAAACAGGAGGGTTTCTCCATCTTGAGGGTTTAAACTCAAAATAGATCCAGTAACATATGTACTGTTAATTTGACCTAATTAGTTGGTGCTAGTTGTAGGAATTACATGAAGAATCTGATTACATAGATTAGATGTAAAGCAGAGGGAATCTCGGTCCTCAGTGGAGATCAAATGAAACAGCAGTTTAATATCTGATACATGCTGTTTCTCTGTACTCTGGACTTTGCAAGTGGTTGTTAGAGGAAGTGAATCTCTAGTAAGTGTCCTCTGTGACTTAGTCTTCTGTAAGAAGCTTATCTTTCTGTTTGAAAAGTGTAATTTAAAATTTTATTTCAAATTCTACTCTTTGGGGTGATTGTTTCCTTGGGTTTATAAAAAATACCAAAGGACTATATCTGTTTTCACTTCACTGATGAAGTGCAAGTACTAATTGTTAGGGAACACACTGGTTGTCTGTAGTCTGCTATGTCTTGAAATTTTTGTTAGCTTCATAGTTATCAGAAAAATCTAAAATTAGTATAAAATAACATTTTTTCCTCCAGTGGGGACTGATAAAAATATATTATTTTGGTTTTGTTAAATATATGTTATCAGTGTACTTCTCACTCTTTGCCAGGAGGCTCTGCAAATTAAAATCTGCAGGCATTTAGAACGCTTACTGAAGAAAAACTCCCAAATGAAATCAAAGTGCAGTTCTGCCCAAATCAGAAGTCCAGAAGGGAGTCTCAGGTCTGGCACTTGAAGAAGCTATTTATAGAACTGTTAATGAGAGCACTGTGATGGAAAGTCATAGCAAAGCACATCCTGAATATTACCAAGAGTGAAAATGTGACATAATGAAAACATATATGGCATTTAAAAAAAATCTTAACTGATATTCTTCATTTAAGACAAAACAAACAAAAAAAAGGCAGGAAAAAAAGCTGTTTACTAAACTTTCAGTTCATAAACAATAATACCTTGTGTTAGCATAACCGATCCAATCATATGTGCAGTATAACTTATAGATGAGTAAAACAGGAGACCAGATTTGCTGAATATGAATTACTACTTAATTTTTTTTTTGTAAATTGATGTATCAGAAATAAATCTAGGAGGGAACTGAGGAATTCAAATAAATCTAGGAGGGAACTGAGGAATTCAGCTATAATTTTTGTCATTATTTTTACTTCCATCTTGGCTTTTTCTTTTCAAGTGATTCAAAATCCTTGTCCTTTACACACTCTCTGAAATACTTCCAAATCACGTTTCATTAGGCAAACAAGAACATTATAGGCTTGGCACAACAGAGCCATGGTCTTACCTTAGAAAATGGTAATGTGAACAAAAAGAGGAACAGAACCCTTCTTTGGGAAATAAGGATGGTTAAAATACCTTGTCAAACACTGCCAGCACCATGATGCTAGGCATTTGCACAAGTTCTAAGACATGAACTGAATGCTTGACATGGAAGGATGGAGAATTTTTCTTCCAAGTGGTGTCATTTTCACTGAGTACAGTTTTACAGCTAAGGGATTTTTAAGAATGCCTTTGTCAGTCAGATCACCAGTAACAGAAATAGCTACCGAATCTGCTAACTGATTTGGGAAATTTTAATTGTTCCATTGCATGGACAGAGATGACGGGGAACAAGGGTTGGGTTTATTTTCTTTTCTTTGTTTTTCTGAAAGGATTTGCAAAAGCAAACTTGTGGAAACTTGAAAATATTTGTATTTTGCCTAAGAACTGATCCAGCTCTATGTAATCGTGCTTTTGTGAGATGCCAACTGTGGAGTTGGTATCAGAAAAAGTTTGTTAACTGAGCAGAAGAGGAAAGATAAAATAATAGTTTTATTGAAGCAAACAATCAGACACAACTACTTGGGCTATATCGTGGCCTTGGATGGGCCTGTGACCCTGAAGATACCAATGGTAAGGTCTGCCTTACTGAACGGAACGAAAAGAAAGGAAAAGGTTGTCAGCTGCTGCTGACAACTTCTTCTCCAGACTGCAGCATAAAGATCCCGAGAGAGCCCTGAAAGTTGTCTTCAGAGCTGATCACTGCACAACCATGTAAAAATAGTATGAAGCCTGAGCTGGTAAGATCTGGCATGAGTGCAAGGCAATGTAATGTGTGGTTACGTGGGTTTCGTTAGCTGACAAGGTAACTGCATGGTGCTGCATTGCACCATAAGAATGTACCAAAACTTTCATAGCCACTGAGAGCAGCTGCATCACGGAAAAAGAGTTGGGTCTACCTCTAAAACAAAATAACAAAAGCAGACGGTGCAAGTGCTGTGTAGCTTTTGCAGTTGCTTTGTAATTTCTTGTTTTGCTGTTGGGTTTTTTAATCAATATATATCAGTTGTATACCCCTTGGCAAAGTATGAAGCAAACTGTTTTGAAGAAGTTTTGAAACGTTTCCTGTGTCATTTCTATGCTCCAGTCTTATGAAGGAAAAATCCTGACGTTTCCCTGAGGTAATAGAGAGGATGCAGTAGGGAGTGTGAGACAGAAGCATGACCAGATGGGGTGTGGTATTTAGGAAAGTTCCTGAGAAGAATGGCTTACTAGAGATCATAAAAGAAACAGCCAGTGAATTCTTCATAACAATGCACCAACCCCTCTCCAGAAATTTTGCCTATATAATAGACTGTAGAAGAAGAATAGATAAATCAAAGTTGATACAATACTGATGGAGGAAATGAATGGCTTGTCAAAGGCTGGAACGATCCAGCTGACCTGCTATAAATCCATGCTGGCTGAAAAGTACATTGCTTGCTCACTGGAGAGATTCATTAGTATTAATATAGAAGTTCAGTAGGTCACAAAAGTCTCATACACTCCTGGAAGGCTTAGAATAGAAGACAGAGGTAAAGAATTCAAATGCTCTTACTGTCTGTACTCAGTAGAGGACTGGAGAAAACCCATCCCCATTCTCTCCTCATAAAATAGACACTTTAACCATATTATTTTTTTGGTCAGATCTCCTAATTGTTTCATCAACAGTCTTGTCTGACAAGTGACTTGGGTCAAGGCCTTAATGTAATTTTCTTCTCATCTGATTTTTTTTCTCCAGTGCATTACACAATTAAATAGATTTCTATAACATAGAATGGCGATTATAACAGTTTGAATGCAAAAATAATATGTAGTCCAAAGAAAACTGAGTGAGACAAAGTGCTGTTGTTAGACCTGAGCAGAAGCTAAGGCACAGGTTTATCATTGAGTGGTTAGTGTTATAACATAAATATACCCCTGAAGGATTCAACTCTGTTCTGGGTACCTTAGGTAATTGCTTGTCTCTTAAAACTGGTTCGCGTAAGAAGAAGCACAAAAGACAAGTTTAAACCAATAAGTTGTTTTGGAGACCAGTGTTGAAGTTAAATGCTGTTTCATAACAATTGAACTTGCAGGTGGGCTTTTACTTTTTGTCGCTGGGCTATTAATTTCAGCTCTCTAGTAGAAACTGTCCAGTTAGATGAATTCAAACATGCAGCTAAAGTTGTTTAACTGCGGAAGTGGTATATATCAGAACTACCTTTCATCTTTTCTTCGCCATCAAAATGCATGCAACATAAATCAGATCTTAAAATCACAATTAATGGTAAAGAACAGACATTATGATACTCAAGAGATCTATTCAAACAGTACTTCAGTAGCTGTACAGAAATCTAGTCTATATTACTTGAAATAGGAATGTGAATGGAGTCTCCATGCTGATTCCAAATGAAATCTGCATGATTTGGAAATACATACTTGCACTTTTTTCAAACCTCGGCTTTTCCTCAAAACCTAGAACATTGAACATACTTCAAAGATCTATGACAGTGGGAAAACACTCTATTGAATTTTTATGTTTAAGCCTGGCCAATCCCACAATTTTCTGCAGGACCTCTTTGCTCCTGACTATGTCACTCCTTTTCTCTCACTAGATGTGTTTCTGTGGTGGCATGAACAAGCTGTGCTTGCTGGAATGACTCTGCAAAATTTCTCAGTAGCTTTATGCAGAGTGCTTACTCTTACTGTCAGAGGGGGTGAGAAGAAAAAAGATTTCTATCCCCATCTCAGATGATAGTCCATGACATTATGTTACAAATGGGCAATAATATATATGGATTAAAGATTAGCATCTTTGCAGTCCTTACACAGATAAAAATTAGCCAAGACAAAAATTCTGTTGAGGCCAAATTTTGATTAATCTAATTCTAAAATTGTCATGAATCTCAAAAGTTCTAGTTCTATGAAGTATTGCTTCCACAGATGATCTCCAGCCAGTGCATCAGGCAGTGCGTACTTGAAACTGCTGGAGGAGAAGAGATCCAAAAAGCAAGTACCCAGTTTAGTAAAATAAACAAAGATGGACAGTGAAAAGTTATTAAATGGGTAATCTATATGCACAAAGTAAATAAGAATAAATATTCTGAAACTCTGAGTAGCCCTTTAATTCAGGACAATCTGGAGAGACATTTTCTTAGTTCCATATACTAGATCCATATACTGCCCAACTCTCCATAAAGAAATATGTTCTGCTTTCAGTGACTCAACTTCTCCTAAGCTTGCCTCTTAGGAAAGGGCTAAAAAAACCAGATAGGTTTAGCAATACAAAAGGTGATAAAACTGGGTTCTAATTGTCCTTTCCTGTCAATACTACATCTATTGCCAAAATAGTCTCTGGTTATAAATGCAATGGCATTCAACAGGAAGAGCTGACTTTGATCTGGCCAACATCCAGAACTTTGAGGGCATTATATATGAAAATCAACCATGTATCTTCCTTAGAAATGAGACAGAAGTGCACTATAGACTACAAAGTGATGTTCATAGTTCACAAAGACCCAACCAAGCTGCTGTCATCTGCAGCAGATAAATTTGGTCAGAAAATATAGCACTGTGTCAAGTGCATTTCAGCAGGCTTAGAGATGGTTATTTGCTTAAGTAAGGTGCCTGTTTCAGGGGTTTATTTTTTATATTTATGACATCAGGTAGTGAAAATAGGGCTTTTCACTCTGCAGGGTAAGGTGAGGTATTTGCCCTGTGATGTGAAGCAGCGTATGAAGGATGGAACAGTTTCATAGATCACTGTGTGGCATTTCCATATTCTTACAGTGTCTATGGAAGATGAAGCTTTAAGAGGTCACTGATTTCTCTTGACCTAATAAGAATGGAGATGTATATGTCTCACGGGCCTTCTCTGCTGAATGTATGTACCGACAAACCCAACCTGAGGTTGTAAGAAGCATAAAAATAATCTAAACCACAGGGTGCCTTGTAGGGAATTACCTCCCACTTTCCCAACAGCAAACTGAGAGCCAGAAGAAAGAAATGATAACTGCTAGCATGACAACTATTTTAGTGGATTGTTCCTAGGGCTAGGAAGCTAGATACCTCTTACACAGTGTGAGATGTGAAATATTAATTTATCCCTCAGGACATAGGAGCTCAGAAGAAAGCTCAGGACAGGTAAAAATATAGCACTCTGTATTTATCTAGTACATGTGTGACTGAAATGAATTCATGCACCAAAATGAACAAGCAAATGAATTTTATTAGTTTTCCAAACACACTAGAGATACTGCAAAACAAAGGAAGCCTTTTTTTTGGTTAGATTTAATTTTGTTTCAGCTAAACATCTCTTCCTGTTTCCAGCACTCAGGCCAGTATATCAAATCCTTTTACTTTCTTTCTGAAGGAAGTTACAGAAATCTAAATACCAGCTATTTTTACAGTTCTACAGTGTTCAAGAGTCTAAATCACAGATCAGGAAACCACCGTGAGTGGCATCACATGAACACAAAGTAACAGTCATCATGCCAAGTGTGAAGTATTTTGAATCTGTAACACACGAATACCATCAATGTTGCTTCATTCCTTTTTCCTTAATGAGGTCTGTTCAAAAGAATGATTGCATTCTGAGTCTGGAGGGTTAAGACTAATGTAAAATACTAATATATTTATGTAAAAAACTATGTTGCTTTAGATCATATATCAGAGATCTTTTTTAAAGCTACTTTAGTGTCCAGAACTGAAGTACCAACATCATTCATAGCTATAAAAAATCTTAAGGAATCCCTGCCTGCTGTTGATCTTGAGGGTTTTCAGCCTAAATCCAGAACCAGAATCTGACATCACTGACATAAAAATCAGCAATTAGATCTTCAACATACCTTTGACAGTAGGATTCTGCTTTGATTCTGGAAAGTATTCCTGCACTACCTTTGAAAAGCCAAATGTTCATAACCTATTAAAGTCTGTTTTGACATTTTCCTAACCCTGATTCTTACAAACACTTGTTCCAAAGTCAAAAGAAACATTGGAGTCCTATCTCTAGTTTTTATTGAGTTTGGATTCGGTCTCATAATCCCAAAATTAGATTAAATGGCTACAGAAAATAATAATTCATTGTCGTCTTTGGTGGCAACTTGATAATAGTGATATGTGGTAGCAGCATTATAGCAGAACTGGGAGGGTTTTTTCAAAAACAACACACAGATTCCCAACTCAATTTTTTGATGAGGCACTTAGTTCAATGTTATGTGGGATAATTCACTCCTGGCACAAGAGTAGCCCTCCTCAGCCACTCACTGATTTGTACTTCCAGACAGGCAGAAGTGTGCACAGAAGCATGTTTTCTTGAACATTTTCTCATTCATTGCAACTTTTCCAACTGCTTCAGAGTCTAGGAGGCAAAACCAGTAAAATCAGCATGCTTATACAGGCAGATAATTTCTCAAAAGAAGCAAGATTCACCTATATGTATAAATTTNGAAAGGCCCGGGGGGGGCCGGCGGGAATAGCGCGGGCAGTCCCCGCGCCGCTCCCGCGCCGCGCTGCCCCGGCGGGGAACGTGTCCGGCTTCCTAAGCGGGCGGCGCGCAGGCGCCTCTCACTCCCCAGCTCGGTGTGATGCTCTCGAACATGGAAGGGGATCGCTCTGCCTTTCCCTGACTCCTGCTCTGTGCCCCACTTTTCCTCCTCTTAGCTCAGTCCCCTGAGCTAAGGGTTCCATCATTTTTTTTTCCTTTACGGTTGTTTATTGGCTTTGAGGTTTTTTTCCAAAATGTTGGCCACTCCCCGGGAGCCCGTTTGCCGCCCGCTCTCCGTAGCTCCTTCTCCTCCAAATAGCGGTTATCTGAAGGGAGACCCGCCTGTTGAGTATGCCCCCACTCCCCTCCGCTTCCACCCACCATCTGCCCTCTCCCTTCCCTCTGCTTGATTTCAAACCTTTTGATGGTGTTTTGGTGTCATTAGGAGATTAACATCCCTGGAGCACCAGGGGAGGAGGAGGAGGAGGAGGAGGAAGAGGAGGAGGGTGGAGGGTGGAGGGGAGAGAGAGAGAGAGACAGCAGGCAGGAAGGTTGGCTTATTAACACCAGTGAGGATCTCCTCACGCCGTCCCAGCCATCCCCGGCTCCTTGGGGGCAGCAGAGGGGGACGTTCGCCGACGCCGCGGGTTGTGGCCGGTGGCTGCCGGGCTGCGCCTGGTGCTCGCGTCCGCGAAGCTGCGGCGGCGCCGGCTACCCGCGGGCGTGTGGCCGCGGCTCCTGCTCGCAGCCCCTTTCTCTTCTACGAGCGGCGAGGCGGAGGAGCGGCAGTGAGGGACACCAGGAGGATTATTTTTTCCCCGGGGTTTATGAATGGCACTGACATGGAGGAAATACCGTTTCAGAAAGTCAAGACCAAGAGGAAGAAGTGCTGCCACTGCTGCTGCTCCCCGCCGGCTGCCGCGGCGGCGGGAGCGGCAGCCGGGCTGGGGGAGCCCCCTTCCTTGCTGCTGCTGGATGCCATCGCCTGCGAGGACGAGTTTGACTGCAAGGAGCTGGAGGCTCTCTTCCAGAGCTACAACCTGAAGCTGGAGCAGACGTCCACCCTCAAGGCGCTGGTCGTCCTTATTGTTCTCACCGCCAGCCTGGCCCTCGTGGAACTGCTCTCCGGCCCCAGCCTCACCATCTCCAAAGGCTCGCACCCGGTGCACTGCATCATCTTCCTCTCTCTCTTCATCGTCACCAATGTCAAGTACCTGCAGGTCACGCAGCTGCAGCAGATCGTCAAGCTCACCTTGCTTTTCAGCTTCACCTTCTCCTTTCTCTGCTGCCCCTTCTCGCTCGGCGCCTACGGTATGGAACCCCCCAGCGCTCCTGAGCAGGGCATGTGGCAGCTCATGCTGGTCACCTTCGTCTCCTACTCGCTGCTGCCCGTCCGGACCCTGCTGGCCATCGTCTTCGGGCTGGTGGTGTCCGTATCTCACCTCATCGTCACTGCCACCTCCGTCAGTTCCAAGCGGCAGCGACTCTGGAGGACGGTGAGAGAGGGTCGGGTCGGGCAGGGCACTGCAGCACAGCTGCGCCGTGCGCGCCCGGAATCGCGGAGAGGTGCTGAACGCACCCCGGAGAACAGCGGGGACCGCATGCCGCCTCCCGGGCTCCAGCCGGTGGATGGGGAGTGTCCAGTGCGACCCCGGCGAGGAAGGGGCGAGCACGCGCCTATGTTTCAGGCGGTATCTGTAGTTCCCCGAAGTTTGCGGGAGGCAGGGGGGATAGGGCGGTTCCTGAGACCTTCTCGGCTTTGTCTCTCGAAGGAAAACCGGGGAGAGGGTAGGGTAGCCAGCACTACTGTTTACACACTGGGACAGGTTCCAGGGCACCTCATGCCTAGTCAGTGCAAATCCAGGGCGTTTAAGTAACAGCGCTTGTCTCAGTACAAACTTGGCATAGATAATAAGCTGCGTGTGCTAATAACACCTCGATCAAGTTGATCCGTATCCTCGCGGTCTCGCTCAACCGTGGACCTTTCGTGCCCACAGTCCATCTCAGGGCGTCTCTGCAGAAACGATCTGAAGTAGGTGGGACACTCAAAGCGGGGAAAATCCCTCGCTGTTTTCACAGCGAGAGAGGCATTCCCCCTTCAGTTTCCCCAGGGCAGATTCTACCTTCCTCCACAGACATTACCTGCTATATAAGTGAACTTCCCAGCGGTTCCCTTTTCCCTCTGTATTAAGCCAGCAAAACCTCCCTCTGCAGCAAGCATCTTNTCCCGTGGCCTGATGGGCTGCACTGGCAGGGGGAGGGAGGAGCATAAGGAGATGCGCGAGTGGGAAACGCTGGGGCTGGGAATCGGGGTTTGCTGCTTAGGCCTGCGTTAGATGGTGCCTCTGAACCACTGGGAAAGCAGAAATTGAAAAATTTTTGTGCCCTCTCTCGTATTGCATTGATTATGTCTGCCCTCAAGGGAAGCACACGAATTCTGTGGTCTAGATTGCTGTTAAACAACAATTTAATACATAATTGAAGTACTTAGTACATTACTTTTGCTGAATCCTGATATTATTCTCCATGCCTGTGTAAAGCTGTGTTGTGATGCTAGGACACACACAGCTGGCATGGGCATAAACAATGCCATAAACATAATTGTACACCTTTATGCCCAGAATGTGAATTCCTTATTCCTCCATACATGCTCTCACAGATACACACACACCAGGCATGACATACATGCATATAATGGCGATACACAGGAATCATCAAAAGAGTGGCGTTGCTGAAACAAACAGGATTATTCATGGCTTCGCGCTGCTGAGCTGGTGGACAAAATAAATTGTATATTTTGAAGGGGAAGAGAGAGATAAGCTGAGCTTTATGATTTACCCAGATAATCTGGTGATCTATTTTTAAATGCATGATTTAGAGTTTCCATGAGAGAGAAAGCTGGTGAAATGCAGGAGCACTGAGAGGAGCCTTACTTAAGAGCATCCAAAAGGATGCTAAAACCACTAGAATATTTCTCTTTGAGTGGGGCTGAGGATAGTTATTTGTACTGGAGTACCAATTAGTCTAGGCTATCCTGGCTGTGCTGACACAGAGGCAGATTTTTCTTGATGCCAAGTTGCAGCTTAGTGTGGCAGTGGCTGTTCCAGATGAAGCTGACAGTAAAGTGTGCTCACTAAATTATCTAACCAAAGGCTTGAATGTGGAACATTTTGAAGAGAGGAAATCTACTAATTTACTTTCTTCACACTCGTTTAGCTCAGTTATTGAACAGGTGAGAAGCTGGCTTAAAAATACTCAGAAATAGTTGACTAACAGCTGGTGTAACACATGTATGTTTCTTCTTCATCACCCTTTTCCCTTCCACCAAAGTATTTTCAGTAATTTGTGTGCACTCCCCAGAGCAGTACACTTTGCTGGTAACAGGAGGCAGAAAACGGCTTTGAATCAAGCAAAATAACTGATGTGTGAACTTGTGTCACACAAAAATGCACATTGGTTTGTCATATATTTGCAAGCAAAATGTCTTCTGATTTGAAACCTATCTATGTGTATGGAAAGCACTCTACAGAGAAGTTTCTTTATTTTTCAATTTCACAGTCATTGGATATTTAAAGCTATGTAAAAGCCACATCATCTGAATTTTATTTCCTAGCCTTTTTGTAAAGGCTATAATAGATGCTGGCTTGCTGTCTGGATCTGCTTCCCAGCCACTGGATTTTATCATGACAGTCCCAGTGCTAGTGCTTGTAGCAATAGCATGCAGCCAGCCTGCCACAGAGGCTGGACTGCTCCATGCAGAGCTGCAATAGCATGAGTAGCTATGTTCTTTCTTCCAATGCCTTGCTCCCTGGCCACAAGCAAATGTGTGAATTTGAATCTTTAAATAGAAATCCAGTATGTCCTCTGGACATATGAGTGCAGAAGCACCTGTAGAACCACTAAGGCTAGTGTTCTGTTAAAGAAGCCTTTGATTTTTGGGCGATTCAGTGAGGGAACCAGCTTTATTTTTGTTTAGCCTGAGCTTTAATAGAGCGCAGGTCTAGTAACTTCCATTAAACAGGCAAGTTAAGTTGTCAACAAGACCAAGCACTCATGTTGTTTCAAGTTCAACCAATTAAAAAAAGTCATAGTCAAAGTCAAATAAGGCATAGACAAGTTAAGGGATTTGTTCTGAAGTGGGCTTTTGGATGCATGTCTTCTATTCCATTCGATCTGAGGAATCACCATATGCAAATCTTTGAATGTCAAAAAGCTCCCTGACTTCAGTAGTGCTGAATCAGACTCTGAGTGGGTCCCGTGGCGTGTTTAAAATTTGCATTCATATGACTGTACAAATACTTCAGCATATTAAAATCAATAGATCAGCTCATTATAGAATTATAGAATGGTTAGAGTTGGAAGGGACCTTAAAAATAATCAAGTTCCAACTCCCCTGCCATGGCCAGGGACACCTCCCACTAGACCAGGTTGGTCAAAGCCCCATCCAGCCTGGCCTTAAACACTTCCAGGGATGGGGCACCCACAACTTCTCTGGGCAACCTGTTCCAGTGCCTCACCACCCTTACAATAAATAATTTCTTTCTGGTATTTAATCTAAATCTTCCTTCTTCCAATTTAAAGCTGTAAGCCCTTGTCCTGTCGATATGGGAGAAGTTTGTTATGAGATCTACACAGTAATGCACATTTCATTTGCAAGTGGTAGTTTTCTGACAGCACAGTGTTGTTTGTGTGTGGTCTATGGAGATCACAGTCTTGTTTCTTCTATCTCTCTTTGGCATTAGATATCATGTCATGTCATGTCATGTCATGTCAGTGTTGAGACAGAGGTATGCGTAAAAGCAAGAGGAGAATGCAAGCGCAGGAAGGTCAAGAGAGCTGGGAGAGTACTGTGGCAGAACTTGAGCTTCATCTTTCTACTCAGTATCTCATTTTTCATCAAATGAAACATTCCAATCTGCTAATTTGTCCTGCACATTTCTTAGGAGAAATGTAGTAATAGATAAAACATGTATGAATAAATAAGTGGAATATTAAAATTATGCAATATACTTGTGGACAACCTTGAGCCATTTGGAGTTCATGGCAAAAGTCATGTTGACTTCACAGCTGGTTTTGCATGTCTTCCTAGACACTGTGATAGGGATGTAAATAGTGTAGATAACCAATAGTATATTGGTCACATTAGTTGGACTCTTTCACTTTCTTTAGTTCACTTTCTTTAGAGTCATGAAAGAAAATGCTCATACCACATAATGTGACACAGGCGGCTGAACCAACTAATGACATTTTAACAGCCTGGACCCTAGTATTTTTTTTTTTTAATTATTATTATTTATTCTTCTTTTATTTATTCTTCGTCTCTCTCCCCTTCCCCAGCTTCTAGATGTATGTTAGGTGCTTCCGAGCACTTACAGAAATACAGAACCCTCTTTGAAGGAGCTTAGTCTAATTTCTGTTGTGATGCAGTCAGTGGGCGTTGGAGACATGAAGGCCAGATGGGGTGAGAAACACAAAGGCAAAGGCTGCTTACAGAGCTTACTCAGTGGTGGCATGTCCCTCTAAATGTTTTTGTCCCCTTGTTTGTTTGTGTACTTGTTTTTAAAATGTATGCTTATTTCCAGAGAATTCAAAAGCAAATCATGCAACGAAGTGCCCTCACACATCACAGAAATCTTTGTGAAATAGCAATTTTTTCATGAAAACCAAAGTTCCAACATTAGTAACAGAGCAGAAGAAAGAAAGGTGCTATCATAAATTAGTGGAAAAATATTTTTTTTATGCAGTGTGGCAAAATAAATGTTGTAGTATTTTTTTGGCTGTATTTAAAAATGGTTTTGTGCATGTATCAAAATTATATTGGGGAATGGGTAAACTATGAAAAAGTATACCATGGGCAAACTGGTAACAGTCGTTTAAAATAATTTATTTAATTATTATAGTTTTATTTAACTTAACTCTTTACAGGTTAGTCTGATAGTAGCCTGGAATATTACAAGGAGTTACCATTACAGTCCTAAAGTTAGTCTTATTTCTGTTAGTGTTTAAAATGTAATTAATGAGCACATCATTGACAGAACTGTTAATCTCCACACTTTTGTCTCTCACACAAAAGGTAGAGTCTGGCAGCCTAATAAAAAGAGGTTGCAAATCAAAGACAGCTCAGCTCGACTGTCATTATTATTCAGTGCAAAGCTCAAGTTTTCTCCTTCACACATATAAAGTACTCCTGAAGGACTGTACTAGTTCATTCTCTGTGATGCTTTTCAAATATTAGTATCAAGAATATATGTAGTATATCAAGCATATCTATGCACTAATAATCTGTTTGAATTCACTGTTTTCCTCTCTTTCCAAAGACTGAGTTCACAGTTCTTAGGCTTTGTCAATACCTGCGTGTAAGTCTTTAAGTTGTCAACTTTAAGTTGACATTTACTCCATACTAAAAGATGAGTACAACTTTTTT
>VXBJ01000878.1:402428-419302 GCA_013400055.1 Nycticryphes semicollaris | reverse complement strand
TTTCCCTTGGCTAAAGTGGGATTTTAATCCTCATTTGTGACATGGGGATTGCCAGATATTGACCACCGTCTTTAACCTAGAGGCTGAAGTATAGGATTTTCTATGGAATGTAGAGCGCTTTGTCATCTTCCGTATAGAGTTTAATATGCTCTTGGCTTCCTGAGTCTGCAAACTGCTGACACTGCTACTTTTCATGGGTTTCCAAACAATAACAGTATGCTGATATTTTTGCATGCTTGAGAAACAAGAGGCTTTTGGGAAAGTGGGAAATCATACAGACCTGGAGAAATAGTAAATAACAAATAATTTATCTGATAAATTTACTTGCTTTTCTCCTTAACAGCCTAGTGAGAATACAGCTTCCCTCCAATGAATTTCATGATATTAACAAATTTATAAGAGTTTGATTTTTTTGGTAGCAGTTCTTTGCAATGATTTATCCTTTGCAATCACTTTGCAATTATATGGCCCCTGTGGCTCATGTATTACTGTTCATATTGCAATAACACCATGGGTGCCCAGGATGGACTAGACACCTAATAACTAATGCAGTGAAAAAATACATGCCAAAAGGATAGACTTTCTCCTTGACACTACCTCTTCCTCTCCCATTCTCTACTTTCCACTTGGAAAAAACTTCCTATGGAAATGTACATTGAATTTGCTAATGGTAAGCTCTGACTGACTTGTCTGACATCTCTTAATGTATCTTAGTCTTGTTATGCTGAAAATCTTGTTTACAGACAACGAAGAAATACATCTTATATAAAGCTAGGAATTAATTTTTAAAAATGTAATTGAAATCTTAACTGGCTAATCAAAGAACCATTAATAGTCTAGATCTCATTATTTTCAAAGAAAAAGAGGGGTTCTATGCAGAAAATGTTGTGTTACCTGTACTGGCAGTCTCTGGAGTCAGTCAACTGGAAGGAAGGGGATATTCATCTTAATGATTTCTTCTTCTTTGCTCTAAAGTCCACTTGGGGACATTTTTATACAGTTACTAACATGCATTTCTCTTTATTGGTCTACAGCTCTATGTTGCATTCAAGTTTACTGCATATATTTCCTTTTATGTATGTTAGCTACCTATTCTTTGTTCATTTTGTTACAATTAAACCTGGTTTTGTCCATCTTTATGTCCACATTTCTTTAACTGACCTTTGCTGAACCTTTTTTATAGCTTATGGGTGTTGTCTTCAGTACCAAGCCTATGTCCCATCTTCTGTAATCCTGTATGGTATACCATCTCTCATGTCCCCAGTTCTAGATGTTTCCATAGGTCAGTCCTAAAACTGTTGTGCTAGCATACAAAAATAAGCAAAAGTAAGACAAATTAGCTACAGACATCTGGTCATTTGAAAAAAATTGCTGTTTTGTCTAAACCAGATAAAGGAAAGTGCAAGTAAGTGTAATGTGAGAAAATAAGCTTTTAGTCCACAGCAAGTCTGATGTGACGTGCAGAGGTCTTGAGAAATGGGAACAAAGCTTATGGCTTTCTATGTAGCAGTGGCAATACAGTAATAACATTGACAATACAGTATTACAGGGCTACATGGTTGCAGTCTTTGTTAATATATGTGTGGTTTAGACTATCTCCATGTGTCTTATTATTGTTTTGGTTCAAATGCTATGAAAGTGGGCAAAATGGTGGCTTCATTTCAAAATGGTAAAATTTTATTTTCTACTGTTAGTAGCAACATATTAATTTTAATGTTAGCAATTATGGACTGTTTTTAATTTATATACTTACTGTGTGAAAAAGCAGTTTTCATATGTGTTTGTGCAGCTCTGAGCTGCAATTTGTATTTAAAGATCTCTGAAGCTTCTATGGGATAAANATATAATATCTAGCTAGTGCAGGTTTCAGTTTAATCTACTTTCAACACCGCTCTGAATAGTGTAGGGCATGCTAGACAGAACCAGTGTAATATAATATCTAGCTAGTGCAGGTTTCAGTTTAATCTACTTTCAACACCGCTCTGAATGTCTGCATGTCTATATAAGATGTTCCTTACTAAATAGAGCGGAAGTTTTTTTTCTAGCTTTTTCTCATTCTGACACTTTGGATGCATTGCATTCTTACATGCTAAGTTATGCTGTTGCTGTTTCAGAAAACATCAGCTAGCATAAAAATGTTTTCTGTCTCTCATGGTTAGTGAGCCTTACACTCTTAGGTTCAAAAGCTCATACACTCTTTCTTCCCTAGAGGAATAAAGTAGAAGAAAACATAAATAACTGTGGATGTCATGTATAGAAAGAGGGAGATGAGCCAGAACACCACCAGTTCCTTGTTGCTTGTAAACTCTTGGTTATGCCAATATGGGGTAATTGTTAGAAACTCTTTTATGAATGTGGCAAAGGGATGACATGGTTTCATGCAGGTTTAATGTTCTCATTAATTCATAATATGTTCTAAGAAAATTTCATCTCAGACTTAAAATGTTCATGGTTTACAACTGTTGGACATTGCTGACAGAAGAAGACAGGCAGCAATAGCTTCTGCAAGACCCTTGCTGTTGGGAAGGGGAGGAAGTAGTGCAAGTGGAAGAGGCTGGTTCAAGCTTCGGGGCTGAGCTCTGTGTTTGGCTTGCTACTATAGATGGGTCTGAGAGATCATCAAAGAGACGATCTCTCTGTGGGAAACTTTTTCTGTGGGAAACTTTTCATGGAAGAAATTGTCATTGCTTCATTGTAACAAAATAGTTACTAGTCTGTCCACCTCTTTATTCTGTATTTGTAATAACCATTGCCTTTCATTTACTTGAACTTAATTTGTGCAAAGCACTTCCCTTCACTGAATGTTGATGTAATAGGAATTTTAATTCACATACATGTACAATGAATATAATACAGGAATATTTGTTCTGTATGAACTTTCCACATGATCTGATTCCTGAAAGAAATAAATTAATGAAACACGTTATATATACAGAAAAGCAATTTTCTCCATCAGGATTTGGTATACTGAAAAGTGCCAGACATGTGCATCCAATGTGGCTCTAAGGTATGCGATAAAGTGCGACAAATCTCTAAGCGATATAGTTATTTTTTTATTTGTGGTTCAAGAATAACAGAAGTCCTTTGTCATCCAGACACACAGGTTGCAAGAAATCATCTAAATGGGGCTAATATGAAAAATGCTATAGAACATTCTATATGCTATATTTCCAGTATAACACCTCCTTTCAGACGTTTGGTCTGGAACAAGGTGTTCATTATTGTATTCAGTAACAAGTGGTTGTGCATCTTCCTATACAACTTTATAGAAGTAAACATAATTAACTATTCTTTACAGTGGTTAGCATATAAAGTTAAGGGGTGCTTATAGGCAACCCAACAGTTTTTCTTTTTGCATAGGTTACTCATTCATACACTATAACAGCAGAGAAATATTTTTCGATTTCTATAAATCTGCATATGATTCTGTCTTTGAAGATGAAAGTAATTATTCACGCCCACAAAACTAGGAAATGAAATAACACTAATAAACACAATTGTAAAAGAGATATACATAAAAGAATTCCTTAATTTGAGGTATCAACAGCCTGAAAAAGAATATTGTGGTTGAGCAGAACTTGTGAAATTTATTCATATGAAGTTGAGAATAGGCTTATGCCTTCTAAGTAAAGAATATATTTTTTTTTCTGTACATATTTTGAGTTAATCTGTATAAAGTACGGTGTGGCAAAATGAAGTTTGAAGTAAATGGATCAGCGTTCATCCAAAGGTAAAGGATATAGACCTGAGCCTCATTTAACTTTTAAACACAAAAAACCACCACTGGGCTTTGGGAAGATTTATGTGATGTGCAAAAATTTCTTCTTGTCTGTAATGATTTCATCCCAAAATGATTTCACCAAGAGGGCACACCTTTTATATGAACTATGTAGGAAGTCAAGATCTGTTTGTTTCCTCTGTAACATGAAAGTAGTAATAGCAGCGGAAAGAAACCTCTTCTCATGGGGAAAAAGGCCCATGAGAGAGAAGCTATATCAGGATCAAATTCCCACTTTTTCAGGTTGCCTCTGGAGGCTGCTTTGCAGGCTCCTGGTCACATGGATGTGAAAGGTTTGGATGCTATTCCTCACCTGGATTTATGGGTCACAGAGTTTAGATGCTATGCTCTGGAAACTAAGGATGACCTCTCACATATGTTCTGGTGTGATTCCTGGTACTGGACTGTACAACCATTGTGCTGACATCTCTGCTGATCCGTCCTAGTTTAATGCAAATCAAGTGTAGCAGGGCTGTGGGAATTGAAGAACCTTAGTTTTTAAGCCCATGATTGGATTAGCTATGATGACTGCACTGTCATTCATTTATGCTTTGAAATATAAGGAATAATAATGCTTTCCAAAACAGAGAAACAAACTGACCATTATATCCACGTGCACAATGTGAGTTTCTTCTTACCACCCTCAGTTAAGTAAATGGCAGTGGTGAATGATAGCTGCTTGAGTTCCCACAGATGGAAAGTTCCCATTAGCGTATTTGGCCTTCTTCATGCTTCTTGCTCTCTATTTTAGGCAGCAGTAGACTGAGGAGATTGCAGCCAAGTTAATTTGCTTCACCTGTTCATCAAAATAAACTGCTTTATCAATAGTCCATTTCTTCTTGCTTACACTATTAAGAAGATTAGTCTGATTTTTCTCTTTGAAAAGACCACAGCCTGAAGAGGGGATTCCTATTCTAAACGGCACTTAACAATATTGATTAATATCATCATAGTGGCTGCAAAAATGCTTATAAATATCTAAAGAGTGGGTGTCAAGAGGATGAGGTCAGGCTTTTCTCAGTGTTGCCTGATGACAGGACAAGGGGCAGTGGACACAAAGTGGAACACAAGAAGTTCATCTCAACCTGAGGAAAAAAATCATTGGTGACAGAGCACTGGAACAGGCTGCACAGAGAGCTTGTAGAGTCTCCGTCTCTGGAGATATCCATCTGGACTAGATGAACTCCAAAGCTCCCTTCCAACCCCTACAATTCTGTGATTCTGTGGTACATCTTTTGTAAGATGGAAATGTGCTTTTCTAACTGCAAGAACACACTCTTCTTATAACAGCTTCTGGAATATCCTTCACTGAAAAGGATTATGATATTTAAGAAGAGGGAGCAAGCTTCATTTGCTACACTGTTAATTAGTTACATTGCTATTGCTAAATTTGAAATCTAGAAGAGGGTGATTGATCAAATTGTTTGGCATGGCTTTTTAATCTCAACAGCATTATGTCTAAGCTTTATTTGATGACTGACAGAAATATCAAGGGAATTGTGAATGAGTTCCTGAATATCCGCTTGTTGCTTAGGGCAAATATGTGTCGTTAATATTTGGTAGGGCAATATTTGGTGGGCAAGGTAAGCTATAGGTGGGCTATAATATATATATATGTATAAAGTGGGCTAAGCGATAGGATTTTCTTAACTTGCCTATGGCCAGGGGACATGAAAAAATGCACCTTTCTTACTCTTGGGTCTTAGAATATGCTGTAAATTTTTTATTTACTGTTGGTATTTTACAGCTAGGGTGAACAGAAATACTTGAAAGGGGGGCATGAAAAGTTATGAATTATTCTCTATCCTTAACATGTTTTTGTAGTGTTACTGGTTTATCATCAGGCGACTTAATAATTAAAAACAATGTTTTGCTTGCTTGCTTTTTCTCTTTATGCTGCTGCTTTTGTGGAATCAGTCCCTGTCAGTTTTTTGCTGACCACTGCATTTCTTGGTGCAGTGACCTCTATTGAACTTTCCCCAAAAGAGAGCATCAACTGATACAAAAGAATGTTCTCCTGGAGTGGGGATGACTGCAGAAAGGAGGTTGATCTTTTCTGATTTCCCTAAGGATGCACAGCATTGAGTCCCAGGACTTCATCTATCTTGTCAGTTAGTGAGTCTACAGTCATGAACCTTCATCCCAAATCTCAGTGGTATCCTTTGCAAAAGCCCCATTTCTCCAAAGGGATTGTATACCGAAGAACTGAGCTTCACTACTGATTATATTGCTTTTTCCTTCTGTTGGGCAAAAGATATAATACCTAAACTAGGGAGAAATTTTATTTCTTACAAAATGTCTTACATGCCCCTGAAGTTGTCTTTTGCTTATAGTTGCTGGTCCTCTGTAAAGACAAGGATTTGACACATTTTCTGTCATTTCATACATTAGGTAGCACATTTATGACATTTCATACATTATCTAACATTTTCAAAGAAGTTGTCTTTACTGGGAGATACCAGGTGCTATCTTGACTTCTTTTCCCTTGTGTATGACAGTTGCTACCATTCCATTAAAAACAAAAAAAGAAAGAAAAGGACAAGGCTGAAAAATCAAAGACTTACAACTACTTTTTCCAAGACAGTTGAAAACCTTTTTCCAGAGTTGTAATTAAAAAGAAAAGTAATCCTAAAGCTCATATATAATGCACTTCTGAGTTATAGTAACCTTACTGTGCACAGTCCTAAATGTAGATGGTTTTATTCAATTGCACAAACCTTAGAAAATAGATGTGTATATATAATTTCCTTATTGCAACTAAGGGGTTCAAGAGTGGAGCTGTATGAGTGAAAAATCTTTTTTTCTCTATATTCAGAGATCAAATTTATGTTGCCCAAGTTCAAGTTTCTTTACTATCTAAAGATATTTTGATGACCTATGCAAATCTGTAAGAAAGACTGAAGCTGATAGTCCAGTTTCTGAGACGCAAAAGTGGATTTTTTATATAGCATCACTGTTGGTAATTCAGCAAGCCCAGCAAAATTAAAGTGTTGTTTTGCTAAGATTGCTTATGTATGTCATATGTGGAATTGTAATGAAAGTATACAGCGCCTCTGCATTGGTGGTATTAATATGTATAACAACAGAATGTCAGGCAAACATCCTTCCAGGGTATTACAGAGTCTGCTGCTGTGTTTGACTTTTAACATGTTAGGTAAATATCATGATTGTTATGGTGGCAAACATCACATTGACCCTGAATCAGTCCCACGGGAAAACCGAGGGCTTTGACTTATCTGCAAGTGACAGTGGTGCAACATGTAAGTAGGTATTTGCTACAACATAACCTTATTCTGTGGCATACTGAAATGAATGCAGAGTATTTTGAGAGTGTGCGCTTTTTCCTTTAAGGAGCCCTTAAGTCATCTGGAAACTCATGGTACAGTAATTCAAAGGCTAGCATGCAGCAGGCTGTCTTGGAGTAGCTGAAGAAGGAAAAAACATTAGGGGTCAGGTTACTCATCCTCAGGAGAAATATTTCTCTTGCTAACTTCTGGAAATCTCACAATTTTCAGAATTGATTAAACTAGCTCCTGTTGGAAAGCTTCTTGGGATCAGTGTACATAATACAATGTCACTGTATACCCTAGGTAAATGTAAAATAATCAAGAACTGTAGGTGCTGATTGGTATTATCAGCCCAAGTCGGAGCAGTTTGTGTGTTAAGTTCTTCTGAAGAGTTTCATGTGACAAAGGAGTATTACAGGAAAAATAGGGTCTAGTTAGCTTTCTCAGTCTTTGCCTAGTAGGTACAATGCTTCATGTCTTACATCTTTCCTAGCCTCTCTTCAGGCATTAATTTCTAGGCCGACACATGATTCCCCGAGTATTGTGAAGAATCGAGGAAGCATCTTTTCAAGACAAAATTACTGAGATGTAAACATATACTAGGCTTTCTCTTCACAATTAACAAACACCAGAGGCTTGGTTCCACCTTACATTATATACATTAACTTACAGATTAATTAATTAAACTCATGGACATGGAATACTCTCAGTGTTAGTCAAACATAATGTCAAAGACAAGAAGCAAACTGCTGTGAAGCACACTGTTCCAGCATGTGATGCTTTGTGTACAAACCCTAAATCACATTTGTGCCAGCTATATTATGTGTGCAAACAGAACTCCAGCTAATACATTTTATCCTGTGACTCAATCAAACTAGAACAGAAGAGGAGAGCCTTGGTGAGACAACTTGGTGCACTATGTTCTGGTGCATTCACTTTCTGCACTGTGGAGTTACTTCTCCCATTCTAGTTCAGTTGTGCCTGTGCCTTTGGTAAGGGTGAGTAATATTCCGTACTGTTCCATCTGAGTCATGCTTTTGGGAATCCATCAGTCAAGCTTAGTCACATGAGCTTACAAACTCTGTCACTCAGACAGGTTCATTTTGGTAATACAGACTGCTTAATTGTAATCTTGTAGCTGTGTGGGTCTAAAAGAGACATAAAACACGCAGGTCGAATAACAGGAGAGGTAACAAAGCCTGATCATCACATCTGCTTTTTATGTCCTGAATAGTAAACTTGGATATCATTAGCAGGTGTGGTGATGTGTGATGCTCAAGTAATGTCCTCTGAACAGAAATCAGAAATTTCTAGTGTTAAAAGTCAGTGCTCAGACTTCGTTCAGACTCCAGGAAGATCAGATATCCAGAGTCTAGTAGATGAGTGATTAGGGTTACACAAATAATTAAAAGGCCAACTGTTTCTGTGTTTCCTAAAGCAGCTACAAATGGCTTAGTTTTACTCTCAGGCTATATTTTAAGACAGTGCTATCACTGAAAATGTAGTCCTGTGGATATGCACCCCATTTTACCCATTTTTATAACCTGAACACAGTTCAAGCTCTGCACTGAATGGATCAGGGAGTTAATGCAGGTCGTAACGATCCTGGATGGATGAGTTCGCAAGTCCTGTTTACACCTGGATGGGCTTCCATGTGGGCATGAAAAGGCTGGGAACAGGAATGAGCAACTAGTGTAAAAAGGAGGGCAGAAGTGATTTTTTTTTTAAACTGTTCTGTTAGCTCACATCCTCCTCTTGTAACAGCAGTCACGATGTATTCATTGTTACGTGAACTTCACTGGGAATAGCCTTAGCCCGATGACTTCTTTTGCAAATGCACCCTAACTTTTTACTTTATATCTAAGTATATATGCATTAATTTAGATACAGATGTTTGAAAAATAGGTAAATCAGGTGATATAACTAAAGGGTGAGTTGATTTAGTATAGCTACTGGAACAATGTTTTTCATTGAAGGATCCTGGAACAACATTGAAGGATCCTGGAACAACGTTCAGCGTAGGTGCCAAGCCTTTATAAGCAATAGGCAAACATACATTACTGTTAATTACTAGCAATCACATTTTCTTATGTTTCAAAAACCCTTTAAAAGTAATTCAAGGATCCCTACTTCATACATATATATAGAGGGATTACATTTAACAAACTTCTATAGTTTGTTAAATGGTGTGAAAAGAGGGAAGTGACTTTTAAAAATGGCTAGAAGCAAATAAAATTTGTTTGAAGTTTTTGAATTCCTACAAGGTGCCATTTTAGGCATCTTTAAATGCCCCAAAACGTTAAAAATTACCTCAAGTGTCCATGAAGAAGTTTTATATTTATAACTAATATGGTGGACTCAATGAGTGAATCATGGAACCTGTTAGTTCTGAGGCAGGTAGTGATGTGGCTTGTGACAAGTATAGAAGATACTGTATGGGATTTTTATATGGGAAATCAATGGCCTTTGCATGTTCACATGGAAATGTTATGTGTACATGGAATTTCTTTCAGATGGACAGAAGCTATCTTTTCTGCATAAAAAATTGGGGTTTTATCCTTTACTATTACTTTGGCTATATTTGGTTCTGAATACCTGAGTTACAAAGCAGGTGCCCAAAAACCACCTTAATTTTGATAGCAAAGATGATACCTTGTAATCTGTGCTTTTCAGCACTGCTGCATCCAGTCACAGTCAAGAGCAGGAGGAGATTCACAATACATTTAAATTTGTCTTGCACTGTCTTTCAGGAAGAGACTTTGCATAGTACAGTTGCATGCATTCAAATATAGACGTCTTGAAGCAAATTCATGGAAAACACAAAAGACCTCTTGCTGAAAATTAATGATGCAATGTTATAACATACACTATCTCTTTATCCCAAAACCAGTCTCACTTTGAAGTAGTGTCTCAAGGAAGCACTGCTTGCTTGAGATGCTTCTTTTTCAATGACTGTTTTTTCATTGCACCTCAGGACATTGTAATAAAAAGCAAATAAGAGATTGCTCAAAATACTTACATATCAAATTCTGGGCTGAAATTCAGCTTGTGTTATTATTTATCATTGAAGTTATGCTAATGCCTACAGTTGTCAACTTTGATTAGCTTCTCAGCTTAACTGCTTGCTGTACAAGAGTACAAATAACAAGCAATCCATTGTCCTCTGCTAGACATGGCAAAGAACAGAAAAAAGACTAGCGATGGAGACGCAGGATGATTTTCCAAAACTCAGAGGTCAGTCAGAATAGATTCTGAGTCTCCTGACTCCAGTTCATTTTTCTGGGACAAGAAATTCATAAAGAAAAGTCTTCATCATAAGCATCTTAAAGTTCCAAGGAACAGTTTAAAATATTATTTCCATTTACTCTGAGTTAAGCCATACTGTCATGTTTACTTCTGTTCAGCTACTTTGAGATGAACCTTTTCCTTTGGTCTGCATAACTTGGGGCTGGACGTTCATAAAAGAGTGAGGAGTTTCATGTTACAGTGGAGCATGTTTATGAGCCATATAAGCTTTTTTTCAATTTGCCTCAGTAACTTTGTTATTCACTGCATAAGGTGAAAGGTTGATTTTGTTTACTGAATGCAATGACATGAATGTACACAACCAAGAATAGCTACCTATCTAGGTTTTCCAAGAATAGTCATTAATTGTTTTACTTTACTTTTTCTCTCTTGGGCAAAGTGAAAATACAAAGATGTTTTTGAATATTTTCGCACCATGTTTTAGAAGAAAACAGCCATATTTTTTTTTCATTTTAACAGCTATTAATTATTATTCTGTATCCCAAATATAATGTTGAGATAAAGATGAATGGAGGTATGCCAGATCATATTGCATGGTAATGCTGATAATGAAATCTAATAATGAAACGAAATCTAAGCAATGTGAAATCTGAAAAACAAACATGGTTCTTAAATGCTGCTTTCTATAGAGGTTATTTCAATTTGTGTTTGGCATTTTAAAAGAAATATTAACAGGGTTTTTGGGGGTAGTACAATGGTTTACTTGCAGAGACATTTGGCTTCTTTTTGCTCCACGATGTGAAAGAGATCTATGTTAACATATGTGTACTTGGCCAGGTTGAGAAAAAACGTGAGGGAGTCAGTGGTTAGTCAAATCAAAAAGAGGGAACCTGTCCTGTAACTGATGATAATTGCCTGAGCAGCTTCACAAGTATTATGAGCTAGAAAGGTCTTGCCACGTACATTATGGACTTTTACCTGTTTCTGTATGTTTGGCAGCACAGAGTTGAAGCATACTTTAGCAGAACAAAACAGGACGATCAAAGGATAGATAAAAATTGGACATGAAAAATATGTGGCTTTGTTTTATAAAATATTGTGAAAAAATGCCGTTTCCCTCCTCTTGTCTACTTTCACTTTTAAAACTTTCACTGTGCTTGGTTTTTGCTATTTGAATCTGACATTTGAATATTGCAAAGGCTAGTCTAAAGTATACAATCACCTACACAAAGATAGAGCAGATTTATTCTGAAAGTTATTGAAAGAAGTATAGTATCCTGCCTCTTTTGTATTTTTTCTGTTTCCTCATTCAGTCCCGTCCCCGCCCCCCACCAAAGGAAACGAGTCAGAGAACTCTTAATTTATCATGCTGTCTCTCTCTTTTCCTCGTTTGTATTCTTACACAGACCTCTCAAATATTTTTCCCTCAACTCATCTTTAAGCATCTCTATGACTAGGAGAGGGTCTCTTTTTTTGATACCTTTTCTGAATTCTTATATTACACAGGTCATAAACATAATTTGCTGCATCTTGCCCTCATCTTCTGCTTGTTCAAGACCCTCAAAAGAGTCATTAATCTTGTTGCGCTTTTCAAGAGTAGAAACTGATGCAGAAATGGGAAAAATTGAAGGGTATCTATTTGACTTGTCTGCTTCATCCTGGAATAATCAATCCACCAAGTGACTTCGGTGGGGGGTTTAACCTAGTATGAGCAGCAAGGCACCTCTGTAGACTATTTTTTGGTATTTAATTTCAGAAAATAGTAAGAAGCATATTGTCTCTTTCTGCATGCTGTTTTGTACAACTTAAATTTGCGAACCTCTGATAGTAGCTGTAGGGTTGGTTTCTTTCCAGAGTTCTTAGAAAAAATAAAGCTCTTCCTGTTCCTAAACTTTAGAGCATTTTGTCAGTTAAGTATTTGAACTAAACTCAAGTTTTCCTGCCTGCATTAAGCAGGAAATTAAAAAAATTAATTTAGCTTTCTGCATTTCATGTTTTTTTCTAAGGAGATCTCCTTTACTTTAGGATTATAGAGTAGGTCCTAATCTGATGGAGGTTTCCAGGTGGTCAGGGACGCTACTGAACAGCGATAAGACAGAAAATGCTGACAGTACTTAAACTGTTGCTGGTGGTTTTTTTTTTTTTTCCTTCTATTGGTTAGAAGTTCTCTCTGTAACTCTGACCAGCAAGTGTATTATCCTAAGCGTGTTGCTCTTGACTTTCCATAAACACATTACACAAGTACAACCTCATCGGCTTTTTTGGTTTGCTTCTCAGCCAGGGGAAAACCAAAAAATACGCCACACATCCTTCTTAGAGTGAAGTTTACTTTTTTTTTGTGAATAAATACTCGCTGACAGTTCTCATCTTCTGAAGTTTTGATGCAAATGTTAAAAGCCTCCGGGATAATATAAATTGTGGCCATTCACAAATACAGTTTCCAGGGCAACTAAAGGGCCTGCTGTTTCATAAACACTGTGCTCTCAAGCAGAAGCAGTTTTCTGTCTGCTGGAAGATTATTTTACATTTAAAATCCTATTCCCTCTGTGTAAAAGTACGTCTATTGTCCTCATTCAGGTCTGGACTCTTTAAAGTAAGGCTTGGAAATATATTGTACAACTGCACACGTAAATGGGGTTTGGGCTGGAAATATGACTAGTGTGATATAAGAAAGCTGGCAGATTTCCTCATATGCTACAGCAGTATCTTTACCACCCACCCAGCGACTGATATGCAGCCCCCTGAGAAGGGGCGCAGTGTGCTTTGCCACACCTGTCTGTTGGAAGATCACTGTTAAATCCCAGGTGAGGCTTATTTTTGTTCAGGTGTGGAAAGGGTGGGGATTTTTTGTTTGACAGAATATATTTCGGTTGTAGCTATGAAAAAAATGTATACTTTACTATTGACTTCAACAGATGTACTTTCCATGTGTGTAAAAAAGTGAATGTGTTTATGAGCTTGTTTCAGAAACTCTGTACGCACTCATATACCGCTCGACTAACATCCTCATTGAACAATTTAATAATTTGCAATGACCAGCACTATTTTCATCCTTCAGGCTCTGAATCAAATTCTTTGTTGTTCTGCTGTTTTTGTGATATACTACTCCATGTGATCACAGCATTACAAGCTTGGCTTTTGCATGTCCAATTTAAGTGTTAATGCAAGACCAACCTTGTATGTTATTAAACATACTTACCTTATATAAACCTTACCCTTCTTATATGGTGTAATCAATGTAGTATATGAACAGCCAATTAATTAACTCGGTTGGACTTAAATGATGTGGCCATATATTAAAAGTCAAGCCTTAAAAAAAAAGGATGTAAGAAATTGAGTGCCTTTGTAATTGTTCTTTGGGTAATGTATTTCAGTATTTGCAGTGTGATTAGTTTTGGTGAGATTTAGTGAACATGGTGTGGTAACATTAGTTATCTTGTGCAGCTAAAGAGGTGTTATAGGCATAGTAGTTTTGGAAAACGAACCAGATCTCAGCTATATTTGCATAGCTCTTCCTGATTTCTGCATCAAATGCATTCATGGATATGTGAGTACTACACAAAACGATGACCTAGATTAGAAGCTTGTTTTAATTATATATACTCAATTTAGTACATTTAAAGAGTTACTCGATTTTTTTTAAACTAATTTCAAGTGAGATGACAACTTGTGCTTATTTGTTAAGACATCTGTCTCCAGTGAAGTTTGCACAGGTTTAGAGAGTCCAATATTTCCTACTTTTTTATGGTTGGCTGTCCACCCATTTCTTTCTTTCTTTGGTACATTTCCATTTTTTTCTTTCTTTTTTCCCCCTTCTTGCTTTTTTCTTTTCCTCTCTTTCTCTTTCTCTTTCTCTTTCTCTTTCTCTTTCTCTTTCTCTTTCTCTTTCTCTTTTCTCTCTCTTTCTCTTTTCTCTCTCTTTCTCTTTTCTCTCTCTCTCTCTCTCTTTCTTTTGTTCCCTTTTTACCTCTTTCTTTCATTTCCTCTTACTTTGATTCCCTCTTTCTCTCTTCCCATATTTAATTCTTTCTCAGGTGATAGGAGAAAAATACTCCACTATTTATTTTCTTTCATCAAGTAAAATATGTTAATTTCACTCTGTTCATGCTCAGATCATGATTAACACAAAACTAGCACACTGAAAAATCCATCAAGAACTGTAAGGGACTAGAGCCTGTGCCCTTCTGTAGGAATGTGTTCTATATCTGACTTCAGTGGGGATTTTGACTAGAAATGTCTAAGGGAAAGTAAAGTTCAGATTTCAAGATTTTCTTTTCTGGCTGCTTGTAGTCTTTAACGGATTAAAACATTTTAACTTCTGAGGCTTAAAACAAATTTGTAGGGTTTTTTTTCACAGAAAACAGTGACCTACTCAGGTCTCATCACCAAACTGGTCAGTAAATGTAAAGACTTTCAAGCATAAATTTGTAAAGGTATCCTCCTACTCACTGTTATGAAGGCTAAATATCCTTCTTGAAATAATTTAAGATATGGTTGTGAATGTATTATATATTGAATATTACATTATGCATATATTCAATGGGACTTGAACTATGAGGCAGAGGTCCTCACAAGTATTTATGTCTCAGAGCCCCTAGGTTGATTTTAGAGGCAGTTAGGCAATGTAATACATATATGGATTTGCACCCAATGTCTCCAAAACCAGGCCTCTACTAGCAGACACCTTGAAAACCTTGGATGCTGATGGAAGCTCTGGTTCACATGGAAGCAGATAGTCAGGAAATCACTTTTTTAACCAGTACGGCTTAGTTTGATGAATCAGGAATTGCTTGCCATTTGTGAGATTTCACATCAGGAGGGACACATACAAGCTGTGAATACAAGTGGATTCAGATAAAAATGGTTCAGTGTGTTTCTATTACCTGGACCAGCAAAGCAAAGGTGGTTAAACTCTGAGAAATGGCTTGAAATGCCTTTCCTCTGCAAGAAGGAGGTCTGACTCTCTCTCTGTTCCATAAGATAAGACCTTGGGCTTCTAGCTTGGATATGAGGTAGATACCCCTGAATGACTTGTGATGCAAAAGCTGTGTTACAATAATGCACCATCTGTGCCAGGAGTACTTGCTTGAACAACTTTCAGGATTGCATACTGAAAATGTCTTAGCTGTTCAATGTGATTTGGGCCAAAACATCTGAAAGGTACCTAGTTATGCAACTCCCCATGATGTTGGTAGAATTAAGTCTCTAACTCTAGGCATTGGTTCTTGCAAGAGCAGAGCAGAAAGAACTTTATAAGCCTGAGCTCCTATTTTGTGTAGGAAGATTGTGGCTGCTTCACATGACCGAGTTCCTGTTGCATGGCTATCTGAGTCACGCTGTGGTCCCTGCGGGCATCTCCATGAGAACCACAGGCAGGTCATTCCCTACATGTGCACGTGAATACTGGTTTTGCACTGCATAACTAGTCAGTTTCTTATTGGTCTTTGTTAATTACTAGATTGTATTAAGACATTGTGTTTCAAAGGTCAACACAGGAATCACTGGTACCAAAGAGACATTCAAAGGTGCATACTAAAAAGGTACCAGTGTAATTGTGCAACTATAACTGGCAGTAATAACGTAGTGATAGGTGCATTGTTAATTTTGAGACTATATTCAAAGAGGAGAGAGGTTTATTTATCCATTCCAGAATGAAGAATCAAAAATTATTCCCTGATCCAGAGTATTCTTACCACCATAGCTCTAGTGACTTTAGCTTATATAAACTGAAAATCTATCCCTTGATATTTTTTGCCATGTTAATTCTGTGTTTGATTATAATTATTTATCAAATAACCCCAGAATACATTTACCATAATTGAATTAGCAATCTGAAAATATTTTAAAAGAGGTATTTTAAGACTTTTCTTGTGGCCGTGTGTTCAGTAACAGGAATAATATAGTTTCCTACAAAGAGATCATCCACAGAGAAGAACGAAAATTATGATTGGACATAATCACACAGATAAGTGATGTGTTACCAGGACGGATGATAGCTGGGCTATCATGTGGTTATAACTGCACAGCTTAGGTTTTTGCTTTTAATTACACTGATAAGCACAAGCAAAAGAACACCAGGGTGGGGGATTTCCAGAGCATTAGTGATCAGTGAAGACAGAGCATATGAAAGGCACATGCTAAGTTTTCATGCTAAGAAGTCTGAAAAATCAGGGAACTGAAGGTCTGGATGTTTTAAGTTGGTATGAAGGTGTTTTCCCTTTAGAAAAAGAATACAAACTATTTTTAGAATTCTCTTTGTCTCCACTTAAAAGCAGCATTATGGCCTGTGTAGTCCTGAAAAGGGACAGTTTCTTAAGCTATGAAGCACGAAAGACAACATGACATGTAGGTTACCTTAAAATAGAGGTTGTTCCTTAGTTGCATCCCACTCGACTATCAGAGTCTATAGCACCACCCCGGTAACTCTTGAAAGTGAATGCTATGCAGAGAAATAAAAAGGGGACGGGAGGCTCCAGCAGAGCTTAATCAGACAGGCAAATGAACCCCCCGAACTCTTTTACTCTCCTTTCTCCAGTAATTCTTTAGCATGTTTACCCAGAAAA
>VXBJ01000878.1:244457-392844 GCA_013400055.1 Nycticryphes semicollaris | reverse complement strand
AAAAGCCACCCACCAACTAAACCCCACACCCACAACCCCACGCACAACACCCCACCACAAACCAATAATCTTGGCCACTAGAGAATGCCCTGAAGAGCCACGTCTACAGGTTTCTTAAATACCTCCAGGGATGTTGACTCCACCACCTCCCTGGGCAGGCTGTTCCAGTGCCTGACCACTCTTTCTGTAAAGTAATTCTTCCTAATATCTAATCTAAACCTCCCCTGCCGCAGCTTCATACCATTTCCTCTGGTCCTGAGGAAGTTGTTCCATTACCTTTCCAGGGACAGAGGTGAGGCTGACCCGTCTACAGTTACCTGGATCCTCCTTGCCCTTTTTGAAGACTGGAGTGACATTTGCTTTCCTTCAGTCCTCAGGCACCTCTCCCATTCCCCATGACTTGACAAAGATGATGGAGAGTGGCCTAGCAATGACTGCCGCCAGCTCCCTCAGCACCCGCAGGTGCATCCCATCAGGACCCATGGATTTATGGATGTCTAGATTGCTTAACTGGTCCACAAGCCAGTCCTCATCAACTGAGGCAAACTCCTTGTTTATTCTGACTTCCTCTGGGGCCTCAGGAGTAGCTGTGCAGACTGTATTATTTTCCTGTAGCTGTGTAGCCTGTGTAATATAAATCCTTTGAGACTTGCAGGGCAGCGAATCATTTAAAAAAAAGTAATCTCTATTTTTTTCCATATTGGGGGAAAAAAAAAAAAAAAGCCTGAATCTCATCTGTTATCTGAAAATGAATCTTTTGCCTTTAAGACCAAATATTTAGTGGAAAGTGGACTCATTGGTGTTCGGTCCACAGGACAAAGAACTGATCCAAAGTAACCTCTCCCAATATACACTTAGTGTGGGCACTGCAGAGCTCCACTTCTTTCCAGCTGCAAGTCTACACCTGCTGGACATTTTTCTTTCTATTGTAAATGTGGTCAAATACAGTTCTTGCCTCTTTGGGACAGACCAAAAACACAATACCCATATCAGAAGAAAGCTAAAATACAGCAGCACTGAAGATATCCTATTCTATACTTGTGATTCATTTCTTTGTGCAAAAAAAGATTGCAGTCAGCAAACCCTTAAGAGGGGATCTGTATACAGTTAGATAGCTGGAATATGACATAATATGTTACAATAGTTGCAATTGACTCTTATTATTTTTTTACCAGTGAACAGCGTACTTTGGGGCTTAAGAATACTTCTACCCTGTCTCATTTGTTTTGAAGCAGAGTAAGAAATTGCTGATGTATTTTGTTTTCCATGTAGTTTTCAGAATTCTCAATAACTCAGTTAAATACCACTCTTGTCTTTTCCCAGGCATAAAATTCTGCTGTTTGCAGTCTCTTATCATACATACATGGAAATAGCACCATTTCTCTTAAGACATTCTTAATTTGATGGACAGCCTTAAGCTAACCAGAACTAACAAGACATTCAAAGCAGAAACTAAACCCACCAGATAGTTTGTGGAAGGAGGACTTTGTTTAATGAAGGCTATGTTGAAGTTCTGAGTATTTCAGTAGCTACAGGAGCAAAAAAATCCAGACGGGCACCTCATTCACAATGCGAAGAATAACAGTCCATGATCCTTACCTGTGATCTCTTTCATTCAATTAAAACAAACAGAACCCAATAAATACGTCTCTAATGAGGCAGAACAAAATATGACATTGGCAAAAAATTGGCATCATATCTGTAATTCTAGCCCCCTTTTTATTCTGCTTTTTTCTGCTAAGAGTAGGAATGTTTCCATTCCACTTTTTATCATTATTTTCCTTCTTTCTTTTTTTTTTTATTTTCCCTCTACCCCCATTTATTCTTCCCTTTTCAAAATCATACTTGATTTATGTCCTGTTATTTCTTACCCTCCTCCAGGTTTGTGATTCAACACTTTGATTTATTTCTGCAGTTCAGCTCAGTGTTTTTAAGTACTTGGCATTCACGATATTGTGAGTTTTTTCCAAAATAATTGTTTTGCATTCAAATGATGTTACATTAAAACAGACCCAGAAACCCTAGAGATGACAAGATCATATAATCCAAGAAGTTATTAGTCATGTGCTCTCATAAGTCTTTAAAAGCACCCTGTTGCTCACAAAATTGGCGTATTCTGTTTCTGAGGTCCTGCTCCAGCAATGAGATTTCTATAAATCATTTGGAATGCTACCCAAATTCCCAACCGCAGAATCATGCCTCTATTTTTTGCATGCTCAAACTATTTTTAATCATAGCGCACAGAGATTCTAAAAACAAACATGATGTTTAGTATCACTAACTGAAAATTAGTAGAGTTTGGTCCTTTGGTCTTAAATCTTTAGAATATCTTTGACTTCTCTTGAAATCATTGATGAAGGAATTCAGTTGTTTAATAGAATCATGAAGCAAGGATACTCCTTTTTACCTAATAAGTCTCTTGGGTGCATATGTGACTGGAAAGATTTTTTTTAAGGTGTTCCATCAGTTTCTTGTTTGATCAGTTGCTTAGTGAAATAGTGTGTAGCTGGTTTCTCTTTGGAAAAAATATTTTCAAAATTGAACAAGAAAATGGCTAGCTTTATCTATCTCTTCTACTTAAATTGCTCCTTTGCAACTTTGACAGTATTAAAGCTCTCAAGTGCCAACACTGACAGAAGATACCATAGCTTAAATGACCCTGTAGAGTGAAAATCTTATTATCTGCAGAGATAGCTCTTGCAAGTTGCAAAGCGCAATAGTAGAAAAGGAAACGGGCTCTGTGTAATAGAACATAGTTTCCTCAAGGCAAACACTTTCATCTTTTCAGGACATTTGACCAGAAGTGACATCATTCACCAGCTGCTTCAAATATCTGCATGGAGAGGAAATAAAGAGAAAAAGAGATACAAGAGGACATTTGTCAAGTCTAGCAGGCAATCCTGTTGGAAAGGGAAGCCAACAGAGATCTGTTTAGGCCTAATGCTGTCATGTTTTACTTAGCAGTACACAGGCAGCTAGAGCAACAGCGTGTGCACTTTTTTCTTTCTTTATCTCCATCTGCCTTCATTCATCTGGAAAAAAACTAGGTGTTTCACCAGTGAGTGAGAACCAAAGCCTCACAGTTTAGTCATTCAATTTAATTTACAGGTGAATTATTAGAAGACTTCTGTATACTTCTTGACATTTTTGGGTCAAACTCTTCTTAGTAGCATAGAATTAGTATGAGGTCCCATGCTTGATATGAATAATGTGTACCTGACACTGCTTGGATCACCAAAAAATTACTTCAATTTGCAATACAGGACCTTAAGTAATGCATTTCAGCCTGATTTCCTAATGATGATTTCATTATATTGTAGTATTTGGACAGCTGCTTAAACTTAACCTGTCTTTATTTTCTCATCTGCAATATGCCTGTGATCATACCTAATTGACATACACTGACTTGGGAACCTGCTTGTACGCGTAGTTGTCCCCCAGAAGTTAAATTAAAAAAAAAAAGGCACTTAGAGGTTTTAAGCATGGGTGTTGCATTTCCTAGATTTTATGCATCCAACCTTCCAGGAACAAACATCAAACCCTCTTTGGAAACAGCCTGTGTACAGGACAGTGTACCATTTCAGTATACAAACAGATGGTACAGTGTCTGTGCAGCATGTATAATAAGCCCTGGGGATAGTACATCATCCTCAGCAGCACAGTTCTTAGGCTTGACAAAACTGGCCTTGAACTGCTGGAGAACTGAGCCAGGATTGACCTACACCCAAGCACTGTTTATTGGCAAAGCTTTGCAGAGCACTTTTGAGTTTTTACTGAAAAGACTTTGACAACTAAACTAAAGCTGACAAGTGAGAGGTCTCAAGTGAAAAGCTGGAAGCACGTTCCAGCTGCCAGAATGTGGAGAAGCTCAGCACATATCTATCAGTCTTCATTAAGCCAGGTCCCATCACAGACATACTGCGGAGTATGTTTGATGGATATAACCAAACCATGCCACAGCAGCATGAGACAATAGTGAATTCTCTTGGCCAGTGGCACACCATGGGCTGCAAAAGGAGCATGGCTAGGAGCCTGGGAAGGAGGCTGTCCCACTCAGGCTGAGCAATCTTCCTCCTGGGTTGTTACAGAAGCAATCTGAAAATGTGGTGCCCCTTGCTGAACCAAAGCCACAGCCTCATTTTTTTCTCTCTAGTCTAAGAGCTGTACACTAGGTACGCTAGATAGAAATGTTTCCTGTCTGTGGCAGGCAGGCACCAGACTTAGGCTGCTAAATCCTGTTTCTCAGCCATGCACAGGGCTCAAAAGAAGAAAAGTTGCATTTAAGATCTGAAGGTCCAGTCACCTAGCAACTATAGTCCAGGCAAATGTTTAAAATCAGTTAAACTAGTTTGTGTATCCCCACAAGTCATTATTTTTATGTATTTAATTACTGCAGCTTGAAACAAACAAAAAAGTTTCAAATGGGTTCTTTGGGGGGAACAAGTACTGGAAAGGAACCACATGTTGAATACACGATATGCAAACAAATTTTAAACAACATATTACTATCATATGCTCTAGTTGCACAACATGGCATTATACTAAAAGGAAAAGGACAGAAAGCTGCAGATTTGAGGTTAATGTAGAACAGCTTCAGGGGCTGATCACCTGGACTGTCAAGCATGTAAATAACATACATAAATAAATAAAAATATTGTTCATAATTTCTATAGAAATTATTTCAAGTGGCTTTGGCAACATGTTAAAAGTCTGTTGTGATATATGGCAGCTATTCATAATGCTTGGGAACAATTGCATTGCTCAAAAAAGCTCAAATCCTAACAACTTGCCCCCAAAACAAGAAGATCTGAGGGCTTATTTGTTCTATGGTGACTCACAATGCACTGTGAAAGAATGCAACAGCTAAATCAGGAAAGATATATAAGCAACATTTGCATCTCTCTTCTTGACAAAGAAATTTTGGGATGTGACGTAAGGCAGTTAGCGAGAATATTTTGACTTTTTTCTGGGTGGCTTATTGTCTCACCTTTCCACAGATAGAAGTGATTGGGACCGTATTATATGTTAAAGGTATACTGTGAATCTCTAGCACACGGTAGAGTACAGTACAATAATATTACAGCAAGAGAAAGCTACGGTCTCTCTCATATCTTATCTAAGAGGCAATCATAGCCTCTCATACAGTGAAAAAACATGGAGATCAGCCAGTTCTTTTCTGTACCTACACTTGACTGATCAGTATGAATGACTGGGAAATTATTTTTGCTGCCCATCTAATATTCTTCAGATACTCTGTCTGGAATAGCCTGGGCACTTCTGTGGACTTTGGAGAAAGCTTGTTGCCTTGTGTAAACGTAACCTCCAATTATCTGGCTGTAAGGTCTGGTTTGATAAATGGCAAGATTGTTGATACTAACCTCAGCTGAGCTTAATGGATATAAATATGAAAGCAAGAGATATAGTTAATATTGTTACAAATGTGTACCAGTATGCACACATTATGTATAAAAACATGGACAAGGCATTTTCTTATTGCTTTTTTGGTTGCAGTTGCAGCAACTATTTCTAATAGGATACTGCTATTTGTTTACATATTCTTTTTTTTTTTTATTTTCTCTCTTCCAAGAATAGAGATTTTATGAAGTAATTTATTATTTGGAATGGTTTGAAGTGATTCAGAAGTTATGCTTGAAGGGACTTCAGCCTGTAGGCTGCTTGCAGTAATTTACATCTATTCCTTTATTTCTTATTTCTAAAATTTCATGTATCGTTGCTTTGTCGCATAGTACCTGTAAGTTCTCTGTCTGATTTTTTTATTCCCTAAAAAACAGCTGCCTTTTTTTAATTAAAAATAAGCTGATAGTAATTAAAGCTCTTGTGCATAAGTGTTTTTTTCTGTCTTCCTAAAAAATAAAAAATAAAATTAAAAATCAAGAAGTCTTGGTATATTAAAATAAAGATTTAATTTGTTGCTAATGTGAAAGTTAAAAATGATGGGATTGTGAGTTCCTTTTAGAAAATCATGAAAAAGGGCACAAAAGTTCAATATCTCAAAAACAGGAGCCTGAAATTAATGTAATAAATTCATGCCACACACCCAAGTGAAAGTATTGGTGGACTGGCAGTTGACACACTGGAACTTCAGCAAAACAAATATTTGGTATCTTCTGTAATCACAGATATCATTATCAGGATGTTTTTAAGATGCAGTGCTACATAAGGGTTAGGATTTAGTATTTGGAAGTATGTTGGAAGGCTGCCTTTGGAAACATCCTCTAGAGCCAGCACATGGAACCATGCCAGATTTCATCCAGTGATAGAAAGTATATTCTACTGAGGACTAGATAAGATTATAGCTCAGGATGTTGGTATGAAGTGTAGCAAACACGCAGTGCAATTCAGTGAAAATAATAATAATAAAAAAAAAAAATCAAAAAAGGCTTTCATGACCCTGTTGCCATTTTTTTTTTATTCTGGCTGACCAGCAATCTCATGAGAGAATGAGAGAATAACGTTTGAAAGAGGTTGCACAATAAAAACGTCTTTGAGTCCCTTTGTGTTACATTAAGTAATTTCTCTTTGGTAGTTTTATAAATAGAAATGGTGCAACCTGAAGAGCACTCTGTTTGCTACTAAACAGTAGTATAGTGAATAATGTAGGAATGATTTAAAATTAATTTCCTTGATATTTAAGCAGCTCTGGATGCCTCAATACTTCTTGCCTCAGTACTTCTTCAAGGATAATCTTTCCTGCAGTTACAGCACATAATGTGTGCAAATTATATATGTGTGTATGTGTGTATATATATATATAGATACATATTTACATATTAAAATGAAAGTGACCGGACTAGGAAATGGCATGCACTTGAGAAATGTAGAGAGACAAATGTGTGTAATCTGCAATTGAGGAAAAAATAGTAATTAAACAGAAAATAGGTTGTGGAGGGAAGGAACTCTTACCTCAGGAGACAATCTGCCCTACTTTCTTTTTTTTGCATTTTGAAATCCATGAATCTTTTACTTGCTTTATCACTTTTGCCAATCCCTGCAGGCCAGAGCTGACAGCTAAGCTTCTGTTTTATCTTAAACTGTTCAAAGCATGTCAGAAAATGACTTAGCCTGCTGAGTCTGAAAGTGACAGTATGATTGCAGGAACCCACCTGCAGGTTACCCCCAGTCCAGGTGATCACCATTGCTTGAGTGAAATCATAATGATCGTCCCAAAATAGCTGGTAGATTGTTAAAATACGTGGTCTTTCACTCCTTTGATTTGAAGACTAGAAACTGACTTGATTCCTTTTTTTTTTTAAGAAGTAATTATTTATGTCTTGTCCCACTCTGATGTCAGCACATAAAGATAGTATTAGTTTTTTACCTTGTGTTGTTAACAGCTGTTTTGTATATGGACAGGGTCAAGCAGTTGTGCTGTCTCTAACTGTCTTGCCTGTTTATTCTGTGGGCTCGTTCTCCTGCCTTTGAATATGGCCTTTACAAATCCTTTCTATTTTTATTCCATTGCACTTATAAGAATTAGCTTTGAAATACACTGTTGTCATTATACTTCAGCATGATAAAATGCAGGGATAGGGTGAGTATGACTGCATTCATGTCTCTAAAAATAGGATTCTACTGCAATTTTTACAGTAATTTCATTTTAGTAGGCTATAAATTGTGCTGAAAATTCATATACCTCAAACAGTTCTCTGTGATGAAGCAAAATGAAGCAACATAGGAACTGCAGATTGTTTTATGCTCAGCCGATATGATATGATATGATCATGTACTGGTTTTCCTGTTCATACCATCTGTATTACCATCTCTTTGAGAAGTGACATGTAACTATCACACTCTTAGGTTGAAATTCTTCTGACTGATGACACCTGAACCCACATTTTGCAGTTCTCAGGAGGAAGTCGTAACACCATTCTTCACTGGTGTTAACTCTTCTGAGATACCTGTTAAAAATATGATTGTGGCGTTGGCACATCTGTACTCACTATGCAGTGCAAACAAAGGCAGTGCTCTCCAATTTACACTAGTAGATCATGCAACAGTAGGAGTGTACTAGCTTGATGTATATCTTCAATTAAGAAATAAATGTCAGTTATATAGCCTATATGAACTATTTCAGGTGCATAGGAGTTCAACATTAATTGTGTTACTTGCTGTAATGTTTTTCTTTGCTCTTATCTCGGCCAATTTATGTTCAACCTGATTTCTGAAATGTTGGAATTTATGAGTCCCAGGAATCCTTGTTATGACGTTGTGCAAATAACTAGAGTAATTATGGAGAATGAGACTGAAAAGATACTGGGTACACAGGCCTTATTGCCTCCTTTTCTATTGAAAACTGCATTGCATTGCAGAGTTTACCATCTGAAGACATGTTTCAGACATCAGAGATGTGAGAAACTTGGACAAGGTTGTCTGAGATAGGGATGTTGTGGGCAACCTACTGTTGAGTTATTTAGGTCAGTTAACTAACTTTATCACATATTGTAAAAGCATTAAAAAAACCCTAGAAGGTCAATTAGGTCATTTATGTGTCCTTCAACAAAGTACTGCTTGTAGAAGTGAACTCAGCACCTTCTCAGAGGTCTGCTGCAGAATAGCATCAACAATATTTTGGCTGATTTCATAAAAAGTACAGTATAGTCACTAATAGTATTGATTTGGGAAGATAAGTTGATTTTCCAAGTGCAAACTGCTCAATATGAAAACTTAGGGTATCCAGGCACATATTTTGATTTAGTCACAGATTTTGTCAGTGCCTTGTTTCTCAACTATAAAAAAAAGGGACAATAACATCCCTACTTTACAAAGGTGTGGGAAAATAATTTCAGTCTTGCAGGCATCTCACAACTAAACAAACATTGAAGATCCTCTCCTTACTACATGGACAGATCTGCCAACTGGCTGATGAAAGAACCAATGCTGAATGAAATTGATAAGCTACAGATCACTGTAAAAGAAATTAATTTCAGTCGATGAGTAGTCTGTACTATGCAGAATTGCTTGCCTGGACTTGGGATAGCTGCTAAAACTTTTTCATTGCAGTTGAGTTGTGGGAAGAGGTATAATAACATGGCTAGCAAGACAGTATTTTTAAAGACAGGTGTGTCCATTGCTCGCTTGTTGGTTTGGGTTTTGGGTTTTTTTTGCTTTTCTTTTGCTTTTTTTAAATTTCGCTGAGTAGAAATGTAAAATAAAAATCTGTATTTTAAAGTACTCATTTACTTGTCTTTCTTTCTTACAGCTTGTGGCCAATGCAATCCTTTTTGTCAGTGTAAATTTATATGGGGTCTTTGTGAGGATTTTGACAGAAAGGGCTCAGAGGAAGGCGTTCCTTCAGGCCAGGAACTGCATTGAGGACAGGCTGAGGCTGGAGGATGAAAATGAAAAACAGGTCAGTTTTTAAGTCTTACTTCTTTTTCTGTGTTTCTTCTGAGATGACTGTAGTCATGTGAACTACAGGTCAAGGCATTGCTACTGAGTGCATGATAAGGCGTGTGTGTGTTTTCATTGCAAAGGAAGTCTGCCTGCCCACACCTGCTTCAGCTCTTCCTCACCAGTGCATGCACACTCTGCTCTTCAACTGCAGTACACCCAGAAGGTGCAGGCTTACCCCACAGCTACTGTCAACTCCAGCAGCAGAGGGGATGTATTTTAGGTCTGAGACAAAGCTAACATACTATTGCACTCTAAAATCCTGGGGGTTTTTCTGCATGGAGGTTAGATATGCTGTAATACTTCTCTTCTGGCTGTGTGTAATATAACTTGTTTGCATTTGTGATACCTATAAACAAAAGTCTACATTTTGGGGAGTAGGGGCTACACTGACCTACAGGTATAACTGTGATAACAATCTATTCCTTTTCTCAAAAGCCACCCTATTAGTTTGATGGTTTATTTCATAGAAGTTTATCAATCCTTTTTCCAAGCTTATTTGGAAACAGTGAGAAAAACTGCTATAATGTGGAGCTTGCTGTTGTTACTCACAGGTCCAAATGTTAAACCTGAATGTTAAACCTACTAAGATCTGTCCATCTGTAATGTTTGGACTAGATTTTTCTTTCTGTCTAGGTGATAATTGAGGGCCATGCTGGAGTACGTATGTATTACTCCATTGACCTCTCTGGAACGATGGTAGTATGCCAATAAAGGACTTATATCTCATTCAAACTTTGTTATACAAGATATTGGGGTCCTCAAAGCTCATGTACCTCACACACTTTTACTTCTCTTCATTTTCAGTTTCTCTACCAATGCTATTCCTATGTGTGAAATAACATAGATCCTTAAGTACTTTTTGTTATGAATTGTGCGAATGTATTTTTATGACCTGAACATACTCTGCAATAAGTAGATGTCTTCTTTGAACAACTGCATACTTTGTCTGTGTAAAAATGATATTAGGAACAAAGCCTTTAGATTTGATTCTGGACTTTTGTAATCCAAAGATGCAGTTTTTCAAAGTCATAAATGTGCTGTAAATGAATTTTCCATAGGATTTAGGCAACCCTGCCATTTGTGCCTTTGAAAACCTGCTTCTTATATCCAACATGAAAATAATACTGATTTACTTTCTCTAGTAAGCACATTAGCAATCTGTCTTATTTTATATTTTATCCATGCATATAGAAACACAAGAAAACAAAAACATTACACATAAATATCATTATTGTTAGTATACCTGCATCCTGCAAATGTTTTCCAACACAGTATACAGGTCAATGAAGAGAATATAAGTTTCTTCTACACTTGTGAAATTAGCTTTATGCAACAGAGTGTAGAAACTCCACACGGTGAAATATACTAATTAGCTGCCAAAAATGCCTCCAAAATACTTTGTATGCCTGCTCTCACATTACTTGAGAATACCTCTAAAACCAGGGCAAGAATTAAGACACGATTACAGGCTACAAAATTATTTTGCAACTGCTGTGGCATAATGTAGCCCAAGTTTCCAGCTGCCAACACTCAAGCATGTTTTAGAGGAAAAGAGACATTGCTGACCTAGTTAAATTTTTTGTGATCGTTCCTGTATTTTTGTTCTCTGAAGTACCAACAGTACATGTTAAAAAGGACTGAATTCTTTCATCAGACTTTCTTGTCTCATTCAAATGCTCTGACCTAAATGCTGCATCCCTTATACATTGAGAATTGTACTCCAAAATGGTAAAACCTTTATATGGTATTTCTGTGCAAGTCTTTAATGGGAAGGGAAAGAACATGCTTGTGGCTTTTGAACATACTCAGCCTTCTGAACATACACAGTCTTGACTGTATGAGGCAGATACCACATCTGAAACTGTAAGTGCGATTTCTTCCTCTATGTCCTACTTAGAGTGATTCTCCTAATATGGGATGCATTTGTTCTAATTGTCCAATGCGATAATTTTCATAAATCTCTTTTTATGAGCAAGAGCAAAGATCTCACCTTGTAGCATTTCTGGAGTTTGCAAGAGTTTGCAAATAGGCTTTGAAAGTATTAATGAGGAGAATGGGGCCAGATGGACCTTATTTACTTTAAAATTCAGTTTAATGTTTGCTCTGTTATCTGTTCTCTGTGGTCACAGCAAATAACTGGCGTTGATGGTGGCGTCATCCACTTGATGTTTCTGAATGTTAGATTACAATTCTATAGTAACACCAAAAGCAAAGGCCAAAAACCAAGTAAGTTTTAGACCATAAGCAAATAATTATAATCATTCATATAATCAGGGATAGCTGCTTCTGTTGTTGTCTATTAATTTCAGTAGCAAGACCATCCTCTTCAACGAAAGTAATTAAGAATAAGTATTGTGAGGTGGGTCCTGTTCCTCATAACTGTGCTTGTTCTTTTCCTGCTCAATCAATAGGACCTGAGCACTTGCCCTTCACTCCCACTGCACCATCTCTCTGTATCCACTTCATTAATTCCAGATTATCCTTTGCCCAAGCAGTAAGCAAGATATTGTCACCCTGCTCCCTGGAGGACTCCTAGTGATAGTTGTCCATATTGAGTAATCTCCAGGCAGTGCTTCACCCCTTCCCAAGTGAGCAAGAAAGGAGTAAGCAGGCATGGGGGTATGTTCGGAGTAGAGAAAGAAGTAATTTGCTGCTGTTTGGGGCTATCCAGAGGGGAATTCAGTAAGGAAATTGTGACTCACCATGTATTAAATTCCCAGAGTGGTGACTCCTGAAGTGGTGCCATGCTCCTTTAGCAAGTGGTAGCATTGTAATTCTGAGTGCAACTGGACCACTGTGTATGGACTGCCCATGGACTCCCATTTTTCTACTCTCTCCTTCAGCATGTGTATAGCTTTGCCCTCCCCACAATTTTGTGGTGATGATTTTCACTCTAATTATGCATTCTGTGAAGCAGAACTTCATTTTATTTGTCATAGATTTATTGTCTGATGACTTGACTTGATTGGGTGCTCTCCAGCTCTTGGACTGTGATAAACTATGAGTAATCATTTGTCCTGGTTCCAGGAGGGACAGGGCTAATTGTCCCATGGCTCTAGCAGGGGCACAGATATTCCATCCCAAGTGAGCCATGCCCAGGGGGTAGCCAGGAGCTGGCCGGGAAGGGGAGAGGTACAGGAAGTCAGGGGCGGCAGCGTGCAGTCCAGGACAGTCTGAGATGCAGTCGGTATCGTAATCGTGTTTTTATACTTCTTTATCTGTGTGACTGTTACTGTTTTGTTTTTCTGTTAAACTGCCTTTGTCCCAACCCACGAGTTTTGCTTTTTTCTTCTGATTTTGCCCTTCCAGCCATGGATGGGCCCGAGAGAGCAGCTGCCTTGTGGTTTCTTTCGTGAAATGGTTGTGTATTCCACTATGAAATTTAAGTTAATTACAGGCTTTAACATAAGAACCTGAAGGAAGCACTAAAAACCACTGGGAGTTAGGAAGCACTGGGCTGAGACAGCCAGCTCTGTGGCTAGCTTCAGAGCCAGAAGCACGGCACTCCAGCTAATTAGTTTAGCTGAGAAGATAGGTTGGTTCCCTTTGCTAGTACAAAACTGTGCTACTGCAGTAATGCTGGACACAGACAAGTACCTCGGTGTTGCTCTGCAGTGCTTCCATACCTGTTCACCAGATCATTTGAAGCTAGCTAAATTATTTTTATGCATTTCTGAGTTGTGCATACAAATGTCTGAATGTATATGTCTATGCATTCCAAGTGTCTGCTTCATTTTAGGGCAATATCCTTAGCAGTGAGTATAGTAACTGGGACATCAATGACTCAGAGATTTGATTAATAATTATTAATGGAAAATGAAACAATGTCAGCAAAAGATACCACGGTCCTCAGTGCAGAATACTTCAAATTGCTGCTTAGGGTGTTTTGGGTTCCAATTTCCTAATGGGTTCAGATCCCCCTTCAAAAAAATTTAATCTAGGACGTTTTGGATATGTGCACTAACTCCTATAAGTTTAAGTAAAAGGATGAGACCCATAGCAGCCCTCCAGTGATTTTGTCTGATATGTTTCATTTCAAGCATTTATGAAAAAAGGAAAAAAATACATTATGTTCGAATAAAGTAAACCATATTGGACTTTCATTTTGGTAATGGATAACAGGTTGCTGGGTGTTTGGTTTTATTCCAGTTCAGCAAGAAGAATTAGTTATTTACAGAGTCTCAGACGGAAGTAATTTCTAGGGTGCCTGACAGCATGCTTATCAATGCATCAACAGGTTCTCCTCATGTCTCCCATACTTTTTATTCTCAAAATCCTGCATCTTTTCTTTATTGCAGTGCAGAAGAAAATATGAACTTTATTTAAAATTTATTTAAAACACAGTTCCTGTTTCCTTAATCATTCGTACTGACTCTGTGCATCAGCAAATTGCCCTGCAGCAAAAATTTCACCTGGATTGTTTGTGGCCACAAAAACATGTTCTTGTCAAATTATCCAGTGTGCAACAGGGAGGTGATAGTGATTTTACACAAATTGCAGGGCGAGAGATGATACCTGATCCTTTGCAAAAGCTAGCCAGCACAATCTTTGAAAAATGTAGGTGGACTAACTAATTTTAGTTGACATGCTGAGCCTGTACCACATTAGTACTCTGTTCTCTCCTACAAGGTGGTTAAAAATTGAATTTATTGTGTCATCAAGCCACAACCTTACACGGGAAAGTCCACCTCCAAAAACCTATTTGTTCTTTTCTAAGATCAGGGAAAAGAGAAAATAAAGAGTGTCACAATTTCAGTTTAAACTGCTGGGCTTCACTCGCCCTCATGCTGGCTGTCCAGCAATTATTCTTAGCCACATAGTAGTAAGAGCAGAGATCGGAACTTGTCCAGCTGTCTGCTTTGTTTGCCATCTTTGGCTGCTTAAATTCTTAGCCAGAGCTGAGATGAACTGTTAGCTATCTTTATCCTGCTATGTAGCACCCCTAGTCTGTCTTTCACCTTTTTCAGGTAAAAGGAGTTGTGAAGAGGCACATTTCTGTCTCCCACACAGCAATAATTGCCCAGAAGCTTTCCACTGACTAGTATCTCTTAGTGCCCAGTCCTGCAACAGCCATGCACGTGTCTATCGTAAATACAGCAAATGTCTGAGGGCTTCTCAGGTTAAATGCAAACCTTCAGGTGGAACCTGAAGCCATTAGGAACTGCTCGGTACCTCTTGCAAGACAGAGTATAGTAAACAAATAAGTGTGTTCTAATTTTACAGCGGCTTTTTTATGCAGAGTAAACATGTCACCTGAATGCGGTTATTGCCAGAAGCTGCATTGTTTGGCATACCATTGGGATTCTTCTTACCTAACTGTGGCCAAGTAAAAATTAAGCATGTAATCTGGCCTTTAAACCTGTAGTAGCAATAGACACATACAAGGGTAATTAACCCCTTCTATGCTGAACATCTTGCTGAAGATCAGATGAGGTTTTTCCCTGGGAGTGGTTATAGGGGGACACCTAAGCTTAAGGCCATACAGCTGTATGATATAAGAGAGAAGTGCCTTGCAACTGGACTAGAAATGTCACAGTGCAGAAACTCAGTAACACACAAGAAAAAATAGTAGAGTTGTAAATCATACAAAGTACATACATTTTAATTGCATTATAATTGTATATTCTACCCACATGCCTTTAATTTACAAAATGTAACATATAGTATTATATAAAAATCTGTAAAAGCCTTTAAAAAGCCACACTTGCAACAGCAGACCAGATCAGTACTATATCAATTTGTTTTAACTTTACTTCACCTTCTGGAAGCTGTCAACTAAATCTGTTATCAGCAATTTAATTTTCTGACACAAGGTATGAATTATGGCAACCGAAGAGGTTTCTAAAGAAGAAAATAGGATTTTTTGCTTTTTAGTGTAAATCTGTGTAGCCACTCAGTCTAACATAAGGTTGGCTTGGACTGCTGTGCGTTGCAGTTTGTTTTTTCTCGTAGATGTATCTATGACATATAGTCATGCCACCTATGTTAAGCTCTTATATGTTGTAATAGATGTTGGCTTACATTGGGTAGACTCAACAAACAAATACTTAAGTTAAAAAGTAGTAGTTGTAAGTTGTATCATTCTAAAACCTGTTGATACTTTGCCTGTTAGGAGTTTTGAAGTAGGTATTGGGAAATTTTGGATATGTTCTGCTTCAAACAACTGTTAATTATATTTGCTGGTGGTGTTTGTGAATTTGTCAGTTTATTTTTGCTACTTGCTCCCTGTATTTTCCATTAGAGAGAATGAAGGAGGAGGGACAAATAAGAGCACACAAACCTGTAATTAGATGATTAAAAATACACTGCCATCCAGTTTTCAGCAGATAATGTCATGGTTACCAGTTGCTAAAGCAAATTATCATAGGTAAGAACACTGGCTATAGGGCATCAGATCCTTAAGTTAAATAGTAAGACAAATACTTCAAAAGTACAAAACTACTTTTTATGGTTGATTTAAAAATTTAGAGCGATATCCATGACAGCAGCGCTGTGTTGACATTCACACAGTTTTTGTATGTATTTTAGTAGGAGGCCACAGTATAAAGTAATGCAATCTCAGGAATTATTCCTGATTTTCTTTCCTCAGCAGTAGGAATTCATAGGGAGCTTTAAAATGTCATTAGCAAAATCCTCTTCCATATATTTTTATTGCTGTTTAGATAATTGTTTTCACTTCTAGAAGCATCTTAACTAAAACTAAAAGCTACCTAACGCTAGTTTGACACAACTTTTCCTGTGCCACTCTTCAAATGCAAGGCGGTTCCACGGTAGATCAGCAGCTGGCTGAGCCACATGTACAGTTTGCCGAATGGTTTCCAAGTTGTTATGTTAATGCTTAAGCACCATTTATCTCCATGAGCAGGATGCTGAGGTGGACACTTGGATTTAATTCCAGTGTGCAACAGTATATGCTGTTTACACACATATACTGTCATAAGCATTTTGCCTGTTCATTTTGGTCAACTTTCTGCGAAGGAAAAGAGCTAGACTCCATTCCATTAACTGGCAAAAAAACACCATTCTACAGTAAATTTTATTTTTTCCAGATTTTCCCTTCTAGAATGAACTTCTGTCTGTCATGTAATTTAAATTCTTTCCAAGGTTTCTGTATAAACTGATTTAATCCGTAGTTTAGCTTCCCTTCAGGCACATTTGATTAGGAATTTCCCAGTTTGACATGGTAATAATGTACTAAAATCTGAGTCACACTTTATATTTTATGTGAGTGAGTATACTTATTGCTTTCTTAGCATGTTCATGGTTGGTCCTTGTTTTTCCTCTTTGGAAGGCAATGAGCTTTTTACTGATGGATTATGCTCACTTCCCTGCTCTGTGAAGACAAAATGAGAACAAGTAGCAAAGGACTGAGTTCAGTTTTTATCACTAGCGATCGAAAGATTGATCTTTACTGAAGTGTTCTTGCTTGTTCCACCACTGGCAAAAATCTCATAAGAAAGGGCATGTAGCCACATATTGAGTGGCTACTGCAGCTCTGAATGTATACTGTATGACAGGCAATAGTAATGTAAAGCACTGGTACAGCAGTTGTGTAGCAGTGTGTCCATAAGTTCCTCTGATTCTTTCTCCATTTTGGACCCTTAGCTGCAGAATATATCTGCTCCAGCAGTGACAAAGATGTTTGCAGCCTTTCTCACCCCATTCCCCTACACTGGTCCCATTTCTCATCAAAGTGCCAGAGCAGACCACAAGAGGTTTGCCACATATCTTTGTGGGGCTAGTGGAGATATCTGGGTTTTGGAGATGGAGTGAAGTTAGGAAGGATGCCATACCTTAGGGGCAGAGGAAAAACAGGGTGTGCCACAGCCCCAGTACCATATTGAGCTGTAACTTGTAGCATGTTCTTCGAGAAAAATTCCACTAGCTGGGCGCTGGGGGATTAGTGAGAGAAGAAGAGGGGATTGTGTCTATGTTCCTGAAGGTTGAGCTCTCTGATTTTCACTTCCTAGTCCAAATATTCAATGTTACATTGGTGGAACAACCCAGACATGGCTGTGGACTGGAAAGAGGCGAGCCTCTAACTGCAGAGGAAACTTAGTACAGTGTGGGTAAGACAATGAGCCTCACCCTGCTCTTACATTTACCCTGGAGGGGGTTAGGATCAGTGAAGCTGATGCTGCTTGTGATGTCATCGTCCTAGCATCTTTAGATGCTTTAGAGAGAGAGATAAAATGACAGAAATGTTGTCCCAGTCCAGTTCACAGTGGAATACAACATTCTGTGTGGTGCTTCAGCTTCTAGCAAACCTGAGCTCATACATGTCTTGGCTGCAGGCCTGCCTAGGAATTGCATCATGGCATGCGCAGATGATTGGTACTTTTGATACTTTTTCTGAGCATTTTTAATGCCCCTCTTTATTTTATCAGAAAAAACCTTTTTATAAAATTAATTTTTGGCAGTTGTGCTTCAAGTATGTCTTTTTGTTTTTAACATATGTACTCCACTCATTTGCATACTGCCAGTGCTACTATGAGGGGATCATTTCACTGAAAGATGAAATCTGGCCTTCTTGACTCTGCAAGACAAAATGTTTTCTTTCCACATAGGAAGATTTAGAACAGTATAGCCAGTGACTGTTCTGTGCCAAAAAAAGTTTCACCTTCATTGGTATACAGTCAAGAAGGCACTTTACTTATTAAAATTCTACTGGAGCTTGATAGATAGAAATAAGGACATTTATTAAACTAACATTTAATAAATAAGAAAAGCTTTGAAAGGTCCCATTTGACTTTTTGGGGGCTTTTCCTAATATATATTTCCAAGTATACTATATTACTGTTTTCCCATATCCGGTAGCCTTCTCTAAATATTTCCATGTAGCATGTCTTTGCTGTCATATACATCTTTAGAACAGAACAGTGATCATGACTAAAATAAGAAATATGTGTTGAGACTACATGCTTTAAGTCCTAATTCCAGTTCCTCAAACAAGAGCACTGAGTTGGAATATATTTGAAATTTTTATTTTAAGGTTATGATTCCATAATTACTGATCGTTCTGCCACTGGAGGTTGCACCCAGGAAATTTTTCAGACCTCTTTTCTCCTTCTCCCTGTTCCCTGCAGAAAGACAAAGAGTTTTGCCACCACATTGTTTTCTTTCCTTGCCTTCTCTTGTTTTCCTCTATCTGTTTCTGCTTTCACTGGGCAGAAGAGATAAACAATGCGGTGTTCCACATCTAGTTTGAAGTAGTGACTTTGAAGAGATAATCACAGCTGTAGCAGAGAAATACCTGTCCCTAGCAATGTCCTGCAGAAATGCTATTCCTTCTTCCCAGCCAAGTATAAGGAGGGTTTGAAGTTACCTGCTCTAGAGAATGGTCTGATTATATCTGTATGTACTGTAGTGAGGCAAATAAAGAAACTTTAAGTGTAGATGCACTATCTGTTTGTGTGAATTTAGCTGCTTCTCACTAAAGTTCACTTCCAGTAGGAATGTTTCTATTAACTGAAATGAGTATAATCCTTTTCCTGTCAAGTTTTCTGTGATGGCTTTGTGAATACATTGAATTTTGCCAGTTAGGTTTCAGAGAGAGTAAATACTAAGGATATTGGGTTAAAGTAAAAAGATAAATGGTAGGCTGATTCTGCAGTAATTTATTCATTGCCAGTTTATATCTGGTGTCAGAGCTGTTAGCTTGCATTTCTGAAGATTAATCCTTACTGATGTATTTCTAGAACATTCTGAATTAATAGATGTGAAGGCAGCCAGGAAAACAGGTTATGCTTTTTACACTTCTCGTTTCCTTGTTTATCCTTATAGTCTTCCTCTGTTCTTGTTCCTGTTTGAACAAGTTCTGTGGAGTTGATCTCAAGCTATCCTGCTAGCAATTTTCTGGTCCATTCTGGAATCATACTTGCTTTTCTGGGTAGCGTCACAAAAATGCTCCATAGTTATTCAGTGGTCAGTGGGCATCTGGGGCTCTATCACATGCAAGTTTCCAGCTTGTTTTATCTGATGTGTTTTTGTTGATGGTGCCTAAAAGGTGCATTGTACTGTTTTTTTCTGAGTTTTTGCCATTCTTATAATTCCGTTTCTTGTGTGCTGCCCTGTAAACTTTGTAACTTTGAGCAGTTTTACAGTGTCTTTATGCCCTCTGTTCTGCCCAATGCTACTGCCTTCCATGCTGCCCATTGCTCTCTCTGTTTTAGCTAAGACTTCACCCTCCTGTAATTCTCTATTGTAACTAATAATTTTCCATGGGGAACGTATCAGTGCTTCATTAGACACTATGCTGATAGTATATCCTGCCTTACCTTTATTTGAACAAAAATGTTACCAAAGAAAGACGTCAGATGGATCTGGTACAGATTACTCATCCTGAATCCATCTTGCAGTGGTATCTTGCATAGTATCTTGATCGTAGAGTCATAGGGTGGTTAGGGCTGTAAGGGACCTTTAAAGATTATCTAGTTCCAACCTGCTGCTGTGGCCAAAGACACCTTCCACTAGACTAGGTTGCTCAAAGCCCCATCTGACCTGGCCTTCAACAACTTCTCTGGAGCTATTCAAAACCCACCTGGATCCCATCCAACCCAGCTTTGAACACTTCCAGGGATAGGACATCCACAACTTCTGTGGGCTGCCTGCTCCAAGTGTCTCACTACCCAAACCAAGAATAATTTCTTCCTAATATCTAATCTAAATCTAACCCCTTTCTCTTTAAAACTATTGCCCCTCATCATATTGCTACTCTCCCTGACAGACAGTCTCTCCCCATCTCTCCCGTTGGCCCCCTTCAGGTACTGAAAGGCTGCTATAAGGTCTCCCTGAAGCCTTCTCTTCTCCAGGCTGAACAACCCCAAATCCCTCAGCCAGAGCATTCGCAGGAGAGGTGTTCCAGCCCTCTGATCATCTTCACGGCCCTCCTCTGGACTGATTCCAACAGGTCCATTTCTTTCCTATGCAGGGGGCCCCAGAGCTGGATACAGTACTCCAGGTGGGGTCTCAGGAGGATGAGGGCCCTCTCTGGAAGGAAATGGGAGACTTGGTCATTTGAGATATGGGCAAGGCTGAAGTACTGAAAAACTTTTTTGCCTTGGTCTTCATGGGCAAGTGCTCTAGGTGCACTGCCCAAGTTGCAGAAGTCAAAGGCAGGGACTGTGAGAATGAAGAGCCATCCAATTTAGGAGAAGATCACTTTAAGACCATCTGAGGAACCTGGAGGTGCACAAGTTTGCAGGACCTGATGAGATTCATCTATGGGTTCTGGGGGAAGTGGCAGATGAAGTTGCTAAACCACAATCCATCGTACTTTAGAAGTTGTGGCACTCCCATGAAGTCCCTGCTGACTGGAAAAGGGGAAACATAATGCCCATTTTTAAGAGAGGGAAAAGGAAGAACTGGGGAACTATAGGCCAGTCAGTCTCACTTCTGTGCCCAGAAAGATTCTGAAGCAGATCCTCCTGGAATCTTTGCTAAGGCTCATAGAAAATAAGGAGGCAATCAGTGACAGCCAACACGGCTGACAGATCTGGTGGCCTTGTAGGATGGGGTTAAAGCATTGATGGATAAGGAAAGAGCAAGTGATGTCACCTACATGGACTTAATGCAAAGCATTTGACACTGTCCCACATGACATCCTTGTCTTGTAAATTGGAGTGTCATGGATTTGACCAATGATACACTTGGTGGATAAGGAATTGGCTGGATGGCCTCACTCAGAGTTGTTGTCAATGGCTTGATGTCCAAGTGGAAATCAGTGATGTGTGGCATTCCTCAAGGATCAGTACTGGGACCAGTGCTGTTTAACATCTTTGTGGGAGACATGGACAATGGGATCGAGTGCACCCTCAGCAAGTCTGCTGATGACAGCAAACTGTGTGGTGCGGTCAACATGCTGGAGGGAAGGGATGCCATGCAGAGGGACCTGGACAGGCTTGAGAGATGGGCCCATGCGAACCTTGTGAATTTTAACCACGCCAAGTGCAAAGTCGTACACCTGGGTCATGGCAATCGCAAGCACAAATACAGGCTGGGCGGAGGTTGGCTGGAGAGCAGCCTTGAGGAGAAGGACTTGGAGCTGTTAAATGAGGAGAAGCTCTTACTATTCAAGTCTGTGTATTAAGTGGCAGCTTTATGGATAGCCTTTTATAATTATGATTGTAATTACTTACTAATAAATATTATAATTACTGATAAATTTTTCAGGAAATCTCAGTAATCTAAACATTGCCACTTTGTGGCTTTTAAAAATTGGTCATCTTTAGCTGTACTTTTTCTTGTACTTAGTTGGAAGAAATTTCACAGCATATTTTAATTTAAAATAATTCACTAATGAAATCTTCTGTCTTTGTTTTCAGCTTACATGAAGTATAAATGATTCCCAGTAGTTGTTCTTTCATGCATTGCATGGAGCCTTTTTTCTCTCATTTTTTTGTTTTCCTTACAGCCAATTGAAATGGTTGGCCTGTGCAATATAGGGATGACAGAGACCATAAACACACAAAGCAGTAGCTTTTGAAATTTTGTAAGAATGAATTTATTAAGGTATAATTAGTTAGCAGGCGGTAATATTTAGGATTTACTTTGGAGTCCCAGGTGACTCAGTAGAAGCTGAATCTCAAAATTATACAGATGACTTGACTTTGAAAGAGCCTTATTAATATTCTACATGCGTATCTCATGCTTGTCTTCTCCAGGAAAAAAAATGCTTTTTAAATATGATGGTACTTGCCATTTAAGTATAGCATTAACAAAAGAAGTTCTGCGGTAGACTACAAAAATTGGTGGGCTAGATTTAAGATGTTTTATTGCATTAAACCTTGTTGAATAAATGATCAAAATGCTCCCTTCTTTTGTGAGCTCCTTTTCCCATTGTCGCCATTGTTGGAGTGTTAGTATAACAAAGAGAAATATTTCTATTTTATCAGCCAGGAAATAAAAATACCAAACTTAAATCATAGAATCATAGAATGGTTAGAGTTAGAAGGGACCTTAAAGATCATCAAGTTCCAACTCCCCTGCCATGGCCAGGGACACCTCCTACTAGACCAGGTTGCTCTAAGCCCCATCCAGCCTGGCCTTAAACAATTCCAGGGATGGGTCACCCACAACTTCTCTGGGCAACCTGTTCCAGTGCCTCACCACTCTTCCAATAAAGAATTTCTTTCTGGTATTTAATCTAAATCTTCCCTCTTCCCTTGTCCCGTCACTACACTTCCTGACAAAGAGTCCCTCTCCATCCCTTCATATATTGGAAGGCTGCTATAAGATCTCCCTGAAGCCTTTTTTTCTCCAGGCTGAACAACTCTCCCAGCCTGTCTTCACAGGACAGGTGCTGCATCCCTCTGATCATCTTTGTGGCCCTCCACTGGACCCATTCCAACAGTTCCATGCCCTTTCTATGTTTAGGACTCCAGAGCTGGACACAGTACTCCAGGTGGGGTCTCACAAGAGCCGAGTAGAAGGGTAGAATCACCTTCCGCCACCTGCTGGTTATGCTTCTTTTGATGCAGCCCAGAATGTGGTTGGCTTTCTGGGCTGCCAGTGTGCACTGCCAGCTCATGTTGAGCTTCTCTGGAGACATTCCTTTTCTGGAGACATTCAAAACCCGTCTGGACGCATTCCTGTGTGACCTGATCTAGGTGTTCCTGCTCTGGCAGGGGGATTGGACTAGATGATCTTCAAGGTCCCTTCCAATCCCTGGTATTCTGTGATTCTGTGATTCTCATCCATGAGCATGATTCTTTTTTTCTGTCTTTCATTTTGAAGTTCCTAAAGTGTGAAAAGCAGTGGACAAGAAGTATGCAGTCTACCCTGAATAATGTGGTTCAGTGCCAGGAAGTGTGAGAAAGGACAAGGATCTGTTAGTGCCATCAACAATTACTGCTTTCCCCAGCATGAGCTTAGGAACCTGTGAGTCCCGTTTTGTGCAAGCTCTACAAGACAGAGCTCTCTGCTAAGCCAGGTGTAGAGCTCAGGCTCCCTAGTGCAGCTGGCTGTAAGCAACAGTTCAGGAGTAACCCAATGAAGCTAAAATAAACTGAGTTGCATCCATTACAGTCCTGTTCTCATGGGGTTGAAAGACATGCAAAGCAATTAATTTTTTCCTCATGCCCCTTCGGCAGGTCTGGACTGTAGCTTCATTCTCAAAATGAATTCCACTAGATATCCACAGTAGCACGAGAGGACAAGGACCAAAGAGATTCAAAGAACCAGAGAAATGTCAGAGCCCACACCTTTGGAGCAATGCTACAGCTCCTCTGGTTGTGATGTTGGGGGATATGGTGTAGGGGAGAACTTTGCAGAGTAGGGCTATTGATTGGACTTGAAGATCCCAAGGGTCTTTTCCAACCTGAAAGATTCTATAATTCTCTTCTGCATCTCAGAAAAAATGGCAACAAGTCTATCTTTGATAGAATAGTCTGCACTATCAATAAGATTTCAGTTTTGTTTCCTATTTACCTCATATGATAATCTACAGGAATACATTTAGTATGGAGAAGCACAGCAAATCCATCCAGTTTATGGGCTGAAGTTGTGAAGGGTTATTCAACTGCACAGCAGGCAATGGGAAAGAAAGTATAGGATGCTGGCTGGGAACATTAAGAAAATTTTCTGCATTTCAGTCTCCTTTTCAGATGAAGAGAGACTGGGTTCGTAAATGATTTACAACTTGCTGAAGGAATTTGAAAATGTATCACAATAATTTCCCATACAGATATTAAGATTAGTAATTTTGTACTATAGGAATAGAGTGTGGTATTGGTATTGGAGTGGATAGTATTGTTTGGGGAGCTGCATGAAATGATTAAAACTCAAGGTGAAAATTTCAAAGGGACTTTGGGAAATTCATAAGTGTTTGGAAGAAGCAGTAAAATAAAGAAGACAATTATTTTCAAAATGGGAGGGGAAAAGCATCTTCATCTGGAGACACATAAAGAAATGTATTAGGAACTTGCACTGGGGACTCCCATAAAAGCAGAGCTAAGATATAGGTGGGATGCCAGGGATGGGATTGGGAGAGGAAGTTGTGCTGAGAAGCTTCCAACTTGGAGAAAGCTGAAGAGAGCATTGGAACAGAATGCATGCAGATGATGGAAACTGTTGCTGCAGTAGTGTCTGTTGTCTGTTTCCTTCTTTTTACTTCCCCACTCAGGAAAGAGAAATGACACTACTCCTAGTGCTGAGCCTTGAGCTCCCCTTCTATTTTAGAAGCCACACTTGCATGTAGTATGGTGGCAGGATGGCTTCAGGCCTCCCCAGGAAACCACAGGCACCCTCCACTCCTTATCCTCTTACTGTTGTCCCCCTTGGTACACAATGGTCAGAAGGGACCTCTGGAAATCATGCAGTCCAACCACCCCCTGAAAGAAGGACTGCTAGCAACACTAGGTCTGGTCAACTGCAGCTTTGTCTAGCCAAGCCTTGAATAACTGCAAAACTGCTAGGGTGTTTCCCCAGGTCCAGCCTGGAGTCAGAATTGTAGTACAGGAGCTTGTACTTGCAATTGAGGTTGAGAATGCTCTAAACAAGTAATTTTATAGGGTCTTTTTGGCCATTAAAAATGGGATTTTTTTTTCCCAAATTTCTCTTCCTTTGCATATTTTCCTTTTTGTCATGTGCATAGTAGTGATTGTTGTTGAATGGTACCAAGGGAGCACTGAGAAATTCCTAATTGGCTTGGTATGCAAATTTTGACTTGCCTTGATGTCAAATGAATGTTTGCTCCTTCTCTTATTTCTAGCAATGCTTCATTGCTGCAGGAGAAAGAAATCTGGATGTTTTTCTAAAATGAGTGTCCTTTTCAAAATTAACTAAGTCTTCATTAATGGTTCAGAAATCCTTGTTGATAAGGATCAGACAATTGGCAGAGGCAGCCCAGTTTGGTGTTCCAAATCCCAGGCTAGGGCCAGCAATTTAAAATACAAATTTAATTAAAAATTACATGAATGGAGGAGATATAGATCCTCGTTTGACATTTTCTTTTCTTGGTGAGACTTGTGCAGGGAATGCAAAGTTATTGGCAGACAATTACAGTCTCTGAAAATATTCTTTTATTTCAGCATGTGATTTCACTTTAGACCATGCTAATGCTGAGTGAAGTTTTAGAGCAGAAGAAGAGTACAAGTTCCTAAAATAGCATAAGTTGGTCACAGGGCCAAGCTTTAATTTTCTGGGTAGAAAACAGTTATAATCAGCCTAAACAGTATTGGGATCAGTGAGAGAGGTGAAACTGGCAAGGTTTTTCTCTCAACTAGGTCCTGTATTTTGGAATGTGTCACATGTTGAGGCTACCTCAATACACCATCCTTTGTCACCAATAAGAGGTCTGCAGCATTAGTGTTGTTTTATTCTAGTCAAAGCTGTTGCTAATTGATTAGTGCTCCCTGCCTCACTCTTTCAATTTTTCTGTCATCATCTGTCCCCATCAGAGGCCACAATCACTCAAGCATTGCACTCACCACAAATGTTACCAGCCTTGTCACTTGTTCCATTCAATGCACTAGGCAGCTGTTCACATCTAGTTTTCCTTTTAGTCTATTTTTCAGGTTATGTTTACAATCAGATCAGCCATACAGGAGCAAATGAAAAAAACATTCAGACAACTATGGTAGGCTTGCTGAGTAGAGATCCAGGCAGAACCCTTTCCCAAACCTTCCAGTGGCTGTATTTAATATTCATTCTTGCAAACCTTTAAGACCTTGATCATTCCTTAGGCTGGCCTGAAGAGTCTTGCTTGACAAGATGAGATCTTGCCTGAAGTAAAAGTGAAGCTTCTTAGATATAGTTGTTGTCTTTCATTTGTTTTCAGTGCTTCAATAATTTTGTTTCTAAAATTTTTCAGTCTGTCCTCCAGTGACAGTTCTTTACAGCCACGGTGCTGCTTCCTTTCTTGGCCTGAAAGGTCAGCAGTGACTACCCTTTGAGAAAGCCATAATTCACTCTTTCCTTGCTTGGTGAATCTGAAGCTGCTAACCCTCTTTGTAAAGGCTCTATAAGTCTTCCTTAATAATCCATCTTTTTTTTTTTTTTTTTTAATCTCTAATGAAAAAGGGTAAGCCACCTCAATTTGATATAGGATTTTCATAAGCTCCCTTCAGGTCTTGTAATAGTCAAGCTAAAACGTAGAGGAATCACCATATTTGTAGCTTCCCTTTCAATACCTCTGATTCCCTTTCATACCTCTGACATCAGCAGGTTTCAATACTGTCAAGTGCTGCATCCTACTACTCTCTAATGCTACTTTCATAGTAGTGATTGTTACTATGTTTTTTGTGCTATTTGCCATGCACTGCAGAAGTTATCTATGAATTTTTTATTCACATCTTGTATTGTGTTTACAGGCCACAGAACTATTCAGTCAGCACTGGTCTTTGTAAGAGTCTGTTGGTGTAATTTTTATTTTGTTGTTTGTCTGCTTGTTTTAGTCTAACTTTCTAGGAAACAGAAGCTGACCCCCACTCTTTCTCCATAAATGCTTTGGAATTTACTTATGCATTTCAGCAAAATGTCACAGATATTATTTAATATGCTCTCACTTAAAGAGAAGTTATAGTGAACATTTAGTCCATATCAGACATCATAAAATTGGCATCCAGGATAATAGTTATGAAATTCCAGCATCCTTTGGAGTTTATACCATCTTAAGCACTAGAGAATTTAACCATCAGTCCAAACTTTTATCTCGTGTGAGTTGTCCATTGTCCATAGGTGGTTAGCTCATTTTACAACCTCAGTATAATTCAGTTAAGACAGTAAGAAACTGCAAGACGTAAGTAGTGGGCAACAGAGCTTTGTAAGATCCACTGCTGACAAAACTGTTTGTTTTGGATTTTAGCCCACATTTTTGGTCACTTAAATATAATTCTCCTGCAGAGATATAAACATAATTAAATTAACATAAAATTTATAGTGATTAAACTTTTACCAAGATCTGAGAGTGTTCAGCTAATCTGAAATTGATATATGCATAAGCTGTTAATAAATATTTAATTCTATCACATTCTTTTCAATATTCTTTGTATACATATGAGAACAATAATGATCTTTAGCCTCAAGTCTGCATGAACTACCACAAACATATGAAGGAACTTTAGTCTACCATAAGTACCAGGGCAGTTCTGCAAAGTTTTATTTATTCATTGATTACATAAATATCCAATATATCTTCTTCCAGAAGGAACTGGAAAATTAGAAATTCTGAGTATTATTTGGCTGGTGAATGTATGCAACACAAAGCACTTGTCTTGGTGTCAATTTTTGCTCCATATATATTTAATGTCATTTAAATAAGGGGAGGATGTGGCTTGGCCAGCGTCTCCACTTCTGTCATGTCTCGCAGCTGCTATTATGATGGCTCTCAATCATCAGATAATAGAATTGCAGAATAGTTGAGGTAGGAATGTAACTCTGGAGGTCATCTGGTCCAGCCCCCCTGGTTTCCAGGACGGGCTGCTCCATCACTTTTCCAAGATTCAAGGTGAAACTGACTGGCCTGTGGTTCCCTGGATCCTCCTCTTGCCCTTCTTGAAGATAGGAATGATTTTTTCTTTCTTCCAGTCTTCAGGCACCTCTCGCAGTCACCATATTTGATCAAAGATTACTGAGAATGACCTTGCAATGGGATTTTCCAGCTCCCTCAGTGCTTGTGGGTGATGGCCACAAGCCATCACGGACATATTTACGTCCAGTTTGCTTAAGTATTCCATGACCTGATCCTCTTCCACCAAGGGTACATCTTCCTTGTTCCAACCTTTCCCTATGTTCTCCCCTGAATCAGATCAGATGTGGTTATGTGAATTCTTCCAGACTGTTGCCATGGCTGAAGCTGTCAGATTTGATGGATAAGCTTGAAACTGCATTTTAAATGACAAATTTTTTTCTGTGTGAAGATAAAACTTAAGTAAGTGTCTCGGGACACCTTATGCCACCTAAGAACACCCACTGCAAGTTTTCCAGGGGGTACCTGTGAATGTGCCAGAATATATTGAGAATATATGTAGGGCTTTGTAGCCAATATTGAAAAGATCCAAAATGTTAGAGGTCCTTTTTACGGAGGTCAGTGACCCATGCTAAACATCTCTCTGTGGATACAGCAAGAAGAGACATTTAACCAGAGGTTTGTACTGATGCATTCCATTAGTAAACAGACATTGCCACACTGTAGTAGATGCCATTAAAACTGTACCTTTATTACTGTTCTTTATTACTGTTAGGGTGTGGATAAATCTACCATCGACTCTTACTGCCTAATAACCAGCTGTCATAGTCCTTGTAATGTAACACTTTCATTATATTCAGATATAGGACACACAAAAGGATAGCAAATCATCCTGGGAAGTCTTTCACAGACAGATAAATGCTAATGACAATGAAGTAAGTTGTTATTATTAGCATTGTGATATTAATGAAAATTATGGACAATTTTCTGATCTTGAAGCTGGATCTTCCCTGTCTTTATAGGGTTTTTAATATTTATTTATTTATTTTTAGTGCAAAAGACTTAAAAAAGACACCCACACACAGGCTGCAGAAGTTTGAGGTAAATGATTCATGTTATTTATGCAGTGGAAATTCTCAGGAAGCAGACTAGATTAGGGAAGATTGCCTAGTTTGCTAGTTTAAAACTTTTTATAAGTGGCATATGCTGCACCACAAAACTGATGTTGTTTACGTTTTCTTTCAGGAACGTCTCTTGATGAGTCTTTTGCCTAGGAATGTTGCAATGGAAATGAAGGAAGATTTCCTGAAGCCACCTGAAAGGATTTTCCACAAGATTTACATTCAAAGGCATGACAACGTTAGGTAGGATTGATGTAGCATGTGAAAAAATTTAGAGGAGAAAATATTTAATACAAATACAGAGACATGCAATTGCAGTCAGGTCTTAGAGGAAAAAAAAAACAACAAAGAAACTAGTTTTGATTTGTGAAGATTTGTCATTTATGTAGAGGAGGAGAATGAGCCCACTAGGAAGAATTCATAGTCTTATCAGAAGATAATGGTGAATCAATAAATGGCTTAGAATAGTAGTGCTGGGAGGCAGACAACTTTTTTTCAAATGAGTAGTCATTTTTCTGTAGTGTATTGCATTTTGTATGAATAGGAGTATTTATTTTGCATGGTAACTTTCACACATTTATATCTTCGTGACAGTAAGATAAATTATTTTTAATGCAATAGATTTTCTAGGTAATAGCATGAAAATACATGAAGAAAGTGTGGTGTAAACTTAAAAAAACATGTATCTGTCCCCATCATACGAACATGCATCCACAGAAGTTATTGACGAAGACTCAATTCTACTTCCTGCTCTTGCATAGTAACAGACTGTTGTGCAAGTGTTGTTGTTAAAGTGCATTCTCATTTGATACTGTTCTCTGTCCCCTCCTCACCCCCTCCCCCAACAAATTCACGAAAGGCCTTATCTGAACAGTGTTCTTTTATCTTACTGCCTCTGCCTGCTTTTCTCCAAGTCCTTGCTTCCATACCAAAATCGGTGTCAAAGAGTCGGAGCCACCCTTTGTGCCACCGATGCACTAAGCAAGGTGCAGGATTAATAAGTGATGCTGCAGAGCTGCCTTGATTTGCACCGTGTACTCATGTAGCAAAGGACTAAACTCCCTTAGCACTTCCTCCTGGCCATCATCCACTTGTTAGTTTCTTCTTTTGGGGTTCAGTCTATCTGCCATTGAGCTGACTATTAATTGGAAGGACCACTTCCTATTGATGAAGTTGTTGCAACTAAAAGTATTTATCCACTCCAACCCTCTGTATGTATTTGTGTCTGTGCAAAAAGAAGCAAAAAATCTTTCCCAGGCAAGTTCTATTATGTCCTGTGTACACTCTGTATAGTGGTTAAAGCAGAATATATTTATCTTTGGAACCTTCCCAAATAAGAGGTCAAACGGAATCATAAAATGGTTAGAAGGGACCTTAAATATCATCTAGTTCCAACCTCCCCACCATGGCCAGGGACACTTCCCACTAGACTAGGTTGCTTAAAGCCCCAGCCAGCCAGGTCTTGAATTGTCACAAGGTGATGAAAATCAATCCTTTGCCAAAAATTCTTCACTATACAAATGTGCTGCTTCTTTTCCTGTGTTTTTTGTGGAACAGTTGAATGATCTTGAAGAAGATACAACTTTTTTTTTTTTTGTCAAAGAGGAAGAAATTAGGATTTTTGTGTATCTGCTACATTCTAAAGTTATTGAACATAATTGCTGCACAGTAAGAAATGAGTGCATGTGTTTTAAGTGGAAATAAGCAACTTAATGCTAGTGAAATATGCAAACAAAACATGCATATACACATCCAAAATTATTATAGTGTGAAGCCCATGAGGACACAAAATTCAAGCAACAGGAATGTGAAATAACCACAACCAGTATAATATCTGTACCTCAGGAGAAGGAAACAATCCATATGAAGTTCAGAAGCCATTTCAATACAGTATAGGTGTTGTCTTACCATTGTGACCCCAGCCAAGGTCACAATGAAGGATGTGAGGACCAGATACCAGCTTTGTGTGAAGACTTCCCAATAGAACAGCTCTTATCTAATGCTCAGGAGTATGGTTTGTAAGATATGAGAGACAGTTCTTCCCCGAGATTAAGTAATGTAGGATTAGTATTTCCTTTTCTTATCCCTTATCTGACCCTACATGGTTGAGGAATTTACAGATTACATATATACATGTACAGTGGCTACTGTAAAAACACACTACTCCTGACTTAATTTGTCCATGCACCTATAATCAATTAAGTTATTTCAAGTTGTGTTTCAGCTCAAAAATATATGCCCTGTATGGAGCCCTCAAGACATTTTGTTGTGTGTCCCTCTTGAAATGGACTTTTCCCACCCCATTAGATAGGAAGGACATTGTTTCTACACATGCATGGATTAGAAAAAGGCTTATTTGGTATGTTAACAGACAACTTCTCATTGTTCCATAACTCAAATAACGTTCAAGAGTTGAACAGAAAATGACTGTTGAGCTGCTACCAATTTCTTGAGCCTCTGGAACAGCAGTTTCATTTAGCCTAATTTTTACAAGTGTGAAATAGAACTGGCTGCTTTGTAAGAAGAGATATTAGTTTCAGGCAATACACTGCCTGATTCAAAGCTACCAATAAAAAGATTCCTTGTGGCTATTTAGAGGTTGTTGTGACCTAGTCTGAAGCCAGCACAGTCTGCAGCTATTTATATGTAAATATTTCAGATCTGTCCTGTTTTCTAGAAAGCTGTACAACTAAAAAAATTTTTTAATTTAATGTACCCATTCCCACATTTTAAAAAGTTATGAACATGATGCCTATCATGCCTTTTGTATATAGGTTTACTGACCTCGTAAGATTTCACAGTGAACTAATTTTCATGAATGATTATTTTGCAAAACAACCCTCACATTGTTTTTAGTTTTAACAGCCCTCTTAAAATTTTTGAAAGCACTTGTTTCTTCCCCATGGCAGCGTTATAGGTAAAATTATAAATAATTTTCCCTAATGGTTGATCTTTAAGGAAAAAAAAGCACCTTACAGATTCCTTGCTGATCATTCAAAATGAAATTATTCTTATTATAACTTGTACTCTAATTAAACAAATAGCCCAAGTGGAAAGAAAAAACAGGGCATACAATCCCTCTTATTTTGCCAGCATTTGTTTATACAAGTGGCCTCATTGAAACCAGCAGGACTGTGCAAGTGCACAAAGCGCATGTATGAGTGCTGTTAAAAGTGAACATTTACCACCTACAAGCTCTTAAATCTCTTCTGTAACTTGGCAGGATTTCTCTTTCTGAATGCTCCATAGAATGATATAGACAAGGGTTGCTCTATCAATACTTAGAGATGGGAAGCAACTTAAATCTCTTAAACCACAGGAAAGCCACAGGCTTTCCACGCTCAGTTTTAGCAGATACAGGAGCTTCCTGCAGTGCTGTGGAAGGGCTGCAGCCACCAGGTGCTGCCTATGCCTGCCTGCAGGGATCGCAGGGGAGAGACGGGGGAGGAAACAGGAATACAAGAAGTCCTGGAGGGATGACTCAGGGCTTGTTGACACAGAAATCCTCCAGAGAGTCAAGGAATGTGAGATAATGATGTATGTAACTTGTATGCCTGTGCTCAACCAGCTCAGCTCCTTGTTTATGACAGAGATGAGAGAAATGGCTATTCATAAGGCTTTTTTTTTTTCCTGAAATTGCTCACTGCAGTATTGCCAGTATTGCTTTGCTTTTATTCAGAATTTTTATAGGAGAAGCAGTTAGAAATCGGTGTCGCAGAGTGGTGCATATTTAAGTATCAAAGCAAATACTGTAACTTTAAAAAAAGTCCTTAGGAAATCTTCATTAAAAATTACAACCATAGGATAATAGAATGGTTTCGGTTGGAAGGAATCATTAAAGATCATGTAGTCCAATCCCCCTGTCATGGTCAAGGTCATCTTTCACTAGGCCAGGTTGATCAAAAACCTGACCAACCTGACCTTGACAGTTCCTGGGGTGGAAGTGTTCTACGAAAGCATTACAGCATTGATGGATAAGGGAAGAGAAACTGACATAATCTCCCTGGAGTTGTACAAAGCATTTGACACTATCCTGCATGACATCCTTGTCTTGTAAATTGGAGAGTCATGGATTTGACCAATGATCCACTTGGTGGATAAGGAATTGGCTGGATGGCCTCACTCAGAGTTGTTGTCAATGGCTTGATGTCCAAGTGGAAATCAGTGATATGTGGCATTCCTCAAGGGTCAGTACTGGGACCAGTGCTGTTTAACATCTTTGTGGGAGACATGGACAATGGGATCGAGTGCACCCTCAGCAAGTCTGCTGATGACAGCAAACTGTGTGGTGCGGTCAACATGCTGGAGGGAAGGGATGCCATGCAGAGGGACCTGGACAGGCTTGAGAGGTGGGCCCATGCAAACCTTGTGAAGTTTAACCAGACCAAGTGCAAAGTCGTACACCTGGGTCATGGCAATCGCAAGCACAAATACAGGCTGGGCGGAGGGTGGCTGGAGAGCAGTCCTGAGGAGAGGGACTTGGAGCTGTTAAATGAGGAGAAGCTCAACATGAGCCGTCAATGTGTGCTTGCTGACCAGAAAGGCAACCACATCCTGGGTTGCATCAGAGGAAGCATGGCCAGCAGGGCGAGGGAGATGATTTTCCCTGTCTGTTTTGCTCTGGTGAGATCACACATCTGAAGCACTGTCTCAACTTTGACATCCTCATCGTAAGAAGAAAATGAACTTGTTCAGAGGAGGGCCAGAAAGATGATCAGAGGGCTGGAATACTCTCCTATGAATACAGGCTGAGAGAGTTGGTGTTGTTCAGCCTGGAGAAGAGAAGGCTCCAGGGGGACTTCAGAGTGGCCTTTGCAGTACCTAAAGGGCACCTACAGGAGAGATGGGGACGGACTCTTTATCAGGGAGGCTAGTGATAGGATGAGGGGTAATGGTTTTAGACTGGAAGAGGGTAGATTTAGATTAGGAAGAAATCCTTTACTCAGTGGGTGATGAGAACAGGTTGGAACAGGTTGCCTGTAGAAGTGGATGCCCCTTCCCTGGAGATGTTCAAGGACAAATTGAATGGGGCTTTGAGCAACCTAGTCTCGTGGAAAGTGTTTCTGGCCATGGCAGCAGGTTGGAACTAAATGATCTTTAAGGTCCCTTCCAACTGCAGCCACCTTATGATTCTATGTTGGGTCATCCACAACTTACCTGGAAGCTGCTTCTACCATCATGGTCAAGATTTTCTTCCTTATATCTAACCTAAATGCATTCTCTTTCAGTTTAAAATTGTTACCCTTTTGTCAGGTAACTATATGCCCTTGTTAAAAAGTCTCTCTCTTTTTATAAGTCCCATTAGGTATTGAAAGACTGACACAATGTCTCCTCGGAGCTGCCTTTTCTCCAGGCTGAACTACCTCAATTGTTCCAGCCTTTTTTCATGGGAAAGGTGTTCCAAGTCTCTGATCATTTTTGGGACCCTCCCGTAGACCCTCTCTATCAAGTCCATTTTCTTCTTATGTTGGGGGCCCCAGAGCTGGATGTAATACTCCTGGTGGGGTCTCATGAATTTGGAGTAGAAGGGCAGAATCACATCCTTTGACCTTCTAGCCACACTTTTATGCATTCTGGGTTACAATTGGGTTTCTGAGCTTCAGGCACGCAGTCCAATATTTCATCCACCAATATCCCCAGGTCCTTCTCCACAGGGCTGTTCTCATTCCATTCAACCCCTCTTCTCTATCCGTGTTTGGGCTTTCCCCAACCCAGGTTATGACCTTGCACTTGGTCTTGTTGAACTTCATGAGTTTCACATTTGTCCACTTCTCAAGAATGCCAAGGTCCCATCTGGGTAGCATCCCTTCCCTCAAGCATATCAACCGCACCACTCAGCTTGGTTCCATTTGCAAACTTGCTGAGGGTGCACTCACTCCATCTGTCTGTGTCATTAGGAAGGAACAAAGAGTGAAAAACACTGCGTTTGAAAGAATCGTAAAACTAAAATGCTGTTGTTCAAAAACCAAGTAGTTTTAAGCTTATTTTATTAAATAAGAGTAAGACTGGTTTAAAGTTTCAGAAAATAGCCACAAGAAAGCTCGAGTCGAAACTGGGTTTTAGCCTTGCTGCAAGAAAGGCAGCACTAACCCATGTGCAGCTGCACCAACAAGTGGTTATCAGCTATGTGGAGAAGGGGTTGCTGGAGCAATCGGAGTTTTAACTCATGGAAAGGGTAACCATAGCTGTTACCTTGAGAGACAAAACCTGTAGCAAAAGTGTGTCTTGCATCCCAAATAAAGCGATCAGAAGGAAAGATTTCAAACTTATCTACTTTAGCTGCTATCTTCCACTTTACTAATACTCTGTATATGTTTATCACCTTCTATAAGCAAGCAGGCATCTTTAAGAGCAAGCAAACCTCTAACCCAGGACAGCACTATGCTGTTTCTGCAACACAATGGCATCACACAGGCATCAAGAGCAGAGCAGAAGTTGGACAAAGCTCTGCTCCATAATTGATTGTTTTTCCCCTTAGGATTTAATTAGAATATTGACATGCTGGTCTGACACTAATGATTTGTCTGTCTAAAAGCTAAAATGATTTAAGTTTTTTACCAGATTAGCAAAACTTCCTGATCCTATGAATTTACAGGTAAAATCCCAGTATAACAGAAAACTGCAGGACAAACACTGAATATTTCAAACTGCACAGGATTGCAGAGATTTTGATATAGCACAGAAGCAAAGAGAATGATAGCTCCTTGGGGTACCTTTGCTCAGTCGTGGGATGGAGGAATAAGAGCATTGCTGAGTCCCTGGGCAATAAGGCAGCACCAGGTTTAGCACTGTAATAGGTACAGATCCTTGCTAACCATCACATTTACATCACATGTCATGGAAAGCAGTGCTTGAATCAAGTGGTAGCTATGCTGTTGAACAAACAGAAGTACCCTTTTTCCTTTGCTTTTGTTTTCTTTCCACTTTCATTTCTCTTCTTTCTTTAATAGTTGCAGTTTAATTGAGGTTGGGTTTTTCGTTTTCATCAGAGTGCCCCAATGGCATTGTTAAGATTTTTGTGGAATTAAAGCAGGGAGAGTCATATCCCTGAATGGTCATTACAAGAAACAATTGTTAATGGGTAGCTTCTGACTTCTTGTTTCTATTTAAGTTAATACATATTTTTTTAAATAAAATTACTTGGTAATAGCTGTGAAGTGCCCCTTAGTATACCATACTATTATGAGGTCTCTTTCATGCATAAATAAGCCCTATTTTACTCTAGTTTAATCCTCTCTGAGGATGTGAACCTCCATAGCGATTACCGTTTAATCTACAGTTAACACTTTGCTCTTGAATGAGTGCATCTACAGCAGTGATTAATGTGCCTTAACTCCTGTAGTTGCTTTGTCTTAACTTTTCTGACTATATTATGTTAAAAAGTCTCATTATTTTTGTGTGAAGAATATATCCAAATCAAAGCAAAGGGAATTTCAGTGTTAATTTGTGTTCTGTTGAGAAACAGGTGGTCTTTGAAAATATTTGAATATATTTTAAATTATGGTTTGGCCTTGGAAACACTTCAAACATATCACTAGAATTCTGGCACTGTATATCTTATCATTTCTCTCTTTCGTACCTTTCTGATTTTCATGGCCATAGCAAGAGTTACAATCTCCTTTGTATTCTAACTGGGGCAGATTTTACCACCTCCTAATAAAGGCCTTCTGTGTCCTTTACATTCCAAAAACCTGAGTACTATGTAACAGGGGGAAAAATTTATTGCACCAGATGCATAATTTGACTCCATAGTCAAAACCCCACCTCACATTCCAAGATGCTGCCCTAATTTGTTTTAGGTGTTGTATAATAAAGAGTAAGCGTTGACAATGCCCCACAGTACTTGTAGTCCAAGTAGGTGGATACAGATGGGTGAAGAAGTGCAACAGATAATATTGGTCAGCACATTAGCTAAAATTAAATGAACCAGCTAATGAATTTCAGTGCCATCCACTGATGGATGCTGGACACTTACATGAGCTACGCAGCACGGTACAGGTAAGTATGGCCTGATACTGTGGATGTTAGCTCCTCACAGGGAGCAGTTAGACCGCATCACAAAGCTACTGTGTGCAAGTTATTAACTCTTCTCTTTCAGTACTTAGTAAACCTCATTCAAGGTTTATTAATTTGACTGTGAAACTCTACTGGTGCAAGAACTGCCTTTGAAACCAATTGAGCTGAGGGGATCACAGCTGTAAAGAGGAGAAACAAGTGCTCCTGGAGGGCTTACAGGGGAACCTCATGAATGAGGTGCTTTGCCATATCTACACCACATAGGTATGTAGGATAGGTATATAGGCATTGAAAATGTCCCAGGGTTCTCTACAACAGTTGACAGCATCAGACTGATGCCTATTCTGAATCTTTACCATTTTTGTTCCAACGAGCACTTTATTGGTAGCATTTCAGGGCTTATTTGAGTTTGTGCTTTGGGTCACATTCATGCTATAAAAGAGAATAACAAGAATTTGAAGATGCCTTCTGAACTGATATGTCTATGTCTTTTTCCTTTTTTACAGCATTTTGTTTGCAGACATTGTGGGGTTCACTAGTTTGGCATCACAATGTACTGCTCAAGAGCTGGTGAAGTTGCTGAATGAGCTCTTTGGCAAATTTGATGAATTAGCTACAGTAAGTACAGCATTCTTACTTCAATTTAATTTAAAATCCCTTCTGAAAATGATATGTGAATTACGCAGGTTAGAAATAGTTAGTTTGTAATAGACTGATCTAGCCCCATGTGTCATGTATTTCTAAAGCTTCTAATGTTTCTTAATACTCTGGAGACAAAACAGTCTATTTTAATTGTTTAGAAAAGAAGATTAAGTTGCTATTTTTAAATATAGTTTACTTCCCCCTCCTTGGAGGCCACCAGTGTTCATCATTGGTTTTGTTTGCAAAAAGCAGAGAAAATATTTCAAGATTTACATTTCTATCCTGCATGGAAAAAAACAGGATAATGGAAAATATGAAAATACCGACAGTATAGTGTAAAACTACTTTCTGTGATAATACAAAGCTGGAGACTAGAATTAGTTTGACACAGAGAGCACTCCTTGTCACAGAAATGATGGTAGCTTTTCAGAAAGGCTATTGTAGGCAAAATGGGATCCATATCATAACTCATGCTTATGTCTTGGTCATCGCACTTATGTTGTGTAAGTCCCCAAGGAAAAGAAAATGAGAGAAATGTTCCTTGCCTGTAACTCAAGGTGCCACGAACATTTGGCAAGAAATGAGAGGAATGGCAGTGCTTGAAAAAGCTACACCATCTTGTTTCAAATTACATTTAACAATATGCTGAATATGTGTTTTCCCCTTGAAAAATGCAAAACTTAATCAAATCTATCTTGTTTGTCAGCCATGTCCTCAGAGCCTTCACTGCTGAGAATTATCACGTCCACATAAATTATGTTCCTTCACTATCTAGCTATCTTGTCTTCAGACTCTGTGCAGCAGCCTAAAGAACATATGCCTTTAGGACCCTAATGTGAACAGCATCCACATTTTTTCAGTCCAAACTCACTTCTCCATGTGTAGTCTTCCACATGAGAGATCTGAAACCTGGGGACACCTTGCATCTATGGCTCCCTTTTGATAAACAAGCTCTCAAGGACCCCAAGGAGAAAGAAATCTTCTGCTCCACAGGATGCCAGAGTTGAGGAAGACTTATTCTTAGTTGAATGGGTTATCATTTGATCAAGTGCCGTGTCCTGATTTGCACTAGCTTTTCAAGTCATAACAGAGAGGAACTGTTGTGTGTTCCTTTTTTTCAAGAAATACAGAAGATTAACTTAGATGAGTAGAGATCCAATGGAGGTGCATTTTTTTTAGTATGAGTTTGTTAAACACTTGAAAGCCTTTGCGTGTTCATGACTGGAAGTACTGCCAGTGCCTCATAAAGAGCACAGGTTCCCCCCTAGAGGACTTCATATATGTATACCTTAAAAATAAAAGGGACAGCCGTGTAGATGATTGTTGGCAATGATGATTATTGGCAATAGCTGAAATGGTGTAAAAAAGTTAAAATACTCTCCTAACTTTAGTTTCTTTACTGAATGTCATCCTCCAAATATCAACCAGCCATCTAATAAGCTCTTTTAAGACTTACAGTGCTGCCATTTGTAGAGTTGTCATCACCATGAAACAAAAAGTAGTGTAATCACATGGAAGCATTGTAACATAACATGAGATCACAGATGTGCACACAGAAATGCACATGCCTATGACATGTGACATGGCACTGAAGCCAGGGAGATGTCTACTGCACCATGCTTGCTCCCTTAGCAGTAGCCAGGTGCAGCCAACTGGAGGTGTCAGTGACACCTGAAGCCAGGGTACCAGGCAGACACCAGGCAGACAACGAGGTCAATTGTTTGTCAGGGAAGAAGTAGATTTGAGATAGCAGAAGAGCTAAAAAGCCCTGGATTTTCTGTTCAGCTTGCATTCATTCTTTTTCAAATTTGAAATTAAGTCTCATGATTTCTTTCAGCTATGTGAAGATTTGTTATTTACTTGTCCTCCCAGTTCAGACTGTGCTGTGTTGGGGTATGATTAAGGACAGAACATATGAGCTTTCCTTGGTGACTTCTGATGTGTTAAAGGTAGACTTGCTATTGTGTGTCCTACACTGAGAAGAAATGTGCTGAGAAGTGTAATTTTTCAGAAGGATTTTTATCTTTTGGTCAAAAAAACTTCTAGATATCCATTATTAGATCAAAACAGAGGACTGGGCCGATTTTAAAACAACACTGTGCTTTACTATTCAGAATGACGTAGTCAGAAACTGCAGGAAATTTAAAGAAAAATGTAATGATGATACATATGTTCCCTGGGACTACTACACTGTGATCTGTGGGTGTGTGTGCTGTGCTCTGCTGCTTCTTAGGAAGCAATGTCAACTGGAAGGGGCAGTTTATGACAGGTCTTGTTAAAACAATCGTACTGTCTTAAAACTGTAGTGCTTCAAAAAAACCCCTGTCACCTGGGAAGTGTAGTAAATGTAAGGAAGCATATATTTTCTGTGACTCTCATGAAGGGTCTTCACATTGACATCTTCTCAATGTCAAGTGCTACATTGACACTTGTAGGAATAGTGAGTCTTTGCTTTTGACAGTATAGCTCTGAAGCTGATCAGAACCAGATGCTTCAGACAAACATAAAAAATCTTGTTGACAGATCTGGGACAATTTAATCCTAAATTTTGTCCTTCTGACACTCAGAAGCAGGTGTGTGTAGCATTAGATTTGTCTCTCATTCTTTATGATGTTTGTTTGATTTTTTTTTTTTTTGGTGAGGCAAACAGTTTTGTTCCTGTTGAAATGATACATCTTTTTTTTTTTAATCACAATAGCTACATCTTAAGCTACATTGTCTTTTTTTTTTTTAGTCACAATAGCTTCAAATATAGTTACAGCAAATAACAGGGAGCCCTGAAGGCAAACCTTAGCTTTCAATTTATGGTCATTCAATTCCTTGTGCATTCTGTTCATAGAGATGGAAGAAAATTCCTGACCGTCTTACTCCCTCCTAGAAATATTTTTATCATGTCCTTTTTTTTTTTTTTTATTCACCTTTAGAGAAAATATGATGACAGACATCAGAGAATCCACATGGAGAGGTGCTGTTATGAATCCCTCAGAGTTTCTATGTCTGCTTTCTGAAGTACTCGCCAATGTCACAGTATTTAGGCACCTTGGTTTTCTATAAGCATTTTGGATAAGTTTGTCCATTCTGCAGATGTTCCCTTGTGACCGTACACAACAATAGCGAGCTGCCTTCCTGAACTTAAACAGTTAGGTTTGTCAAAAGGCTTATGAATAGTTCAAATAGAAAGAATGATTTTGCATCAATTTCTATTACATTTTATCTGCTCTTCAGGCTTAGCTTAGTTCAGGCTGTCATTTCTGAAGTTCCTCAGTTTCTTCCAGTTTTCATTAAGCAGAGTAGCTTTGTGCAGTCTCAGATTTTGCCCTAATAATAGTCATTCTCATATTATCAATGAATTCTTTAAACAACTGGTCTTTAATTAAAATTAACCTTTAACACTATAGCCAGCTTCCAGTTTGTCATTCTTAAGCTTACTTGTAAGAGTGACAAATTTTAATGATATAATAATTTGCATCATGCTGGCTTTATGTTCCCAAGGAGTTCTTGGGCACTTGGGCTGGCTGCCTTACTGCTTTAATACACTGTATGTTTTATGTTTGTCTTCTTTACTACACTGTGCACTTTCTCGTCATGCTTTAGCTGTAGCAGGGATTTACTGTGAATGAGAGAGGTTCTCAAGGCTGCAGTGACTTGTGTAGCATCACACAGAGTTGCACATGCCCTTGCTCTGGTACTCTCATGGTATCACAAGATAGCTCCACTATCTTGTGATACAGTGCATCTACACCTAAAATAAGTCATCCTAATATAAAAGAGGGGGCATTTCTGCAGCATCCTGCATCAGAATGAAGCAGCTTTGCTTTTAGAAAAGTTTTGATCTTCTTTAATTATTCTTTTCTTTGGTAAATTTTTCTCACATACTTTCTGCATCTAATCTATATGGAGAATTAATTATTTGTGTCCATAGATTCAGTTATTTCCCTTTCAACTTCCATATATATATCTATATATAGGACTTTCTATTTAAAAGTGGATAAGCATAAATAAAGGTTAGGGGCTTTTTAAAAGACATCACTAGAACAGGATTTTGATATTCTGAATGAAAGACTTTACATTGTTTGTGCCACTTTTGGTATCTCATCTATTACCCAGGCTGACACACACCACTTCCTTTTACTTTCCATTTGCAGTTATGTATATCTTCAGGCTTTGTGAGTATTTGTAGGCTGCATCTATTTTTATTTGGGGCAAAGGTTTTAAGCTGAAAGAGAGTAGATTTATATGAGATATAAAGAAGTAATTCTGATCAGGGAATGTAGTGATAGGATGGAGGGTAATAGTTTAAAATGGAAAGAGGGGAGACTTAGATTAGATACTAGAAAGACATTCTTTACTGTGAGGGTGATGAGGCACTGGAAGAGATTGCCCAGAGAAGTTGTGGATGCCCCATCCCTGGAAGTGTTCAAGACCAGCTGGATGGAGCTTTGAGCAACCTGCTGTTAGTGGGAGGTGTGTTGAAACTTGATGATTTTTAAGGTCCCTTCCAACCCAAACCATTCTATGATGCTGTGATTCTATGATTTTCACAGATTTAGCTGTTACAAGTTAGCCTAAGTAGCCCCACTTTTTATTAGCACAAAAAGAGTCTCCATTCAAAAGAGATTCAAAGTAGGGTTTTAAGAAGTGCTTTTGCGCGTGAATCTAAAACCATTTCTTTGTCTTTCCCTGCATCTAGCTGCATCTTCTGTGAATACTTCTGCAGCCTATAAATTTTCACTAGGTTGTCCTTCCTGTGGAATGTTTTTGGGTTTGCTTTTCTCTAAAGACTTCAGTGCACAAACCAGAGTTCTAGAACTTAGGGAAAAAATTAAAAGAACTTTTATGTTTTGTTTAATTTTGTAAGGACATTAAATATAGTAGTAAAGTGTAAATAGCAAAACTGTAAACTGATCTCTTGTAAAGGATCTCTCCTTCTCACCATGCACTGAATTTAAATTGATATGGTATTGCTTAGTTGCATTGTACAGCCTTCTGATTAACTCCATCCAATCCACTGCCTTTCTCCTATCACCCTGAAGAAAGGTGGCTTGCACTTTACAATTTCCTTAACTGTAGAACACTATACTATTCCCTTCCAAAGGCTCTTGGAGCAGTAAGGCATTCGCTATACCTCTGTCTACAGGAAGGAGTAATGCTGGGACTAGTAATGCCAGGAACATATATCAACACCCAGTTATCTTCTACCAGGTTGTGTTCAAATGTTTTTGAAGCTGGGACTCAAAACTGGTGTCTGACCCATAACTGTCAGGCTCAGCTACCTCAGTAGTCCAGAAGATGAATATTAAAATTTGTTTGTTACAAATGTTGTGCATAAAAGCAAAAGAATGTAGGTGAATTTGCAGAAATTTGTGTCTGTGCCTGTTATACATGCTGGATCACAAGAAGTTCCATCGAACATATGGAAAAACTTCTTTACCTTGAGGATGACGGAGCACTGGAACAAGCTGCCCGGAGAAGTATGGAGTCTCCTTCTCTGGAGATATTCAAAACCCACCTGGAGGTATTCCTGTCCAGCCTGTTCTAGGTGGAACCTGCTTTGGTGGGGTGCTTGGACTAGATGGTCTCTGAAGTCCCCTTCCAACCCCTACAATTCTGTTCCAATATAATGGATAAATTTAATGAAATTGGATAGAGACATCATTCCAGCTTTAGAGGATATAGTAGGAAATACTATTCTTTCTGCAAGTCTCTTTTTGTGTCTCTGTACACATCTGTAATATAGGTAAATTTATGTTGACTTCTAGAATGATTCAAAGCTTTCTAATAAAATTTTCTAATGATAGCACTGTGACATAAAGTGCTGTAAATGTTAAGTATGTTGCACATACTAAATACATTGAAATTAAGCTGCAGTGGTGTCTTGTCCTCTCTCGAGCTTTTTGGGAGCAGGATGAAGTTCTAGGTGAAGAGAGATAAATAGGGAACGCATTTTATTGCTATTTTACATCTTCAGGGAGTTTTAGTGGTGCCTTGCATTTTTTCCCCCTATAATAATTTTATACTGTAATGTCTAAGAAAGGACTGTAACTGTGATGAGTTTAGCATGGATTATTGAATTATGGGTTGGGTCCCTGAGGATTAGAGGGATAGCTGCTATAAATTAGTGTATTTCCCCTGAAATCCCTACCATGCTGATTAATATGAACTGAAAATTTGATCCCCTTTGCATACTTCATACAAACAGTTCAGCTATAAGCACAGCAGGCTGTCAAAAGAAGCTTGAGTCTTTCCAAAAGAAAATGACTGATAAACCAAGAAGGAAGGAAAACAAGAAGGAAAATATGAAGGGGAATAAAACACAAAAGATGTTCTGTGATGGGTCCTTTCCTCGGGGTCACTGATCTTCCTTTTGGCTCATTGAATGTCTATCAGGGAGGGTGATCATGCCCCTCTGTGGCACTGCTTATCCCCAGTGACAAAGCTCTTGACAGCAGTGACAGGGTGAGGACAGTAGTGTATATTCCTTCTTCAGCCCTCATAGTTCACCACTACTCCCCCAGAATTAATTCTACCCTTAGTGAAAACTGAGCCATCAGAGATTTGCCTTTTGGTGGTTTCCCTCTACCCAAGATGTCTCTTCAATATGTGAAGAATTAGCTAATGTTTTTTTTTTCAAGGAGTAGAGCAATGGACTTTTTTCCCCACAGGTTGAAACAGTTTCAGGCAGTGAATGTATGGAGGAGGCATGAAGAATTTTTGAGCTCAAGAGCTGCTCCCTGTGCTGCCAGTGCTATATGCAGTACTGCTCTTGTTCTAATTTGCAGCTATGCAGGGGAAGTACCCAAAGGTCTCACTAATGCTGAAGTCAGAGATTCGGTGAGGATGCCAAAGCCTTTCCCTGAGAGAGTAAAGCCTTCAGTGTAAGTTCAGGCCTAATAGATCTCACCCCTTTTACCCCAACACTTAAATAGTTGAACTTAAATAGCTGAATATGTGTTACTTTCTCCTATTTTTTTAAAGACTCTAACTTAGCATTCGTAAGCATAATAGATAGTGACCAAACTCTTGTTCACATTTTTCAAGCCCAAGCAAAACTGAATATTATTACTAGAGCATTTAGAGAGTGTAGGTCTGATAGGGTCTGCATTAGGGGAAATTGGAATCACTGCTGATGCATTTTTTTAGGCCTTATTTAATATTTTCTCTTACTCTGCACAGCTTAACCCAAATTGGCTGAATGTGGTAAAGAATCTTTTTATGTACCTTAGGTGACGCAGCTTTTATTAGTATGAACAGCAAAAAAAAGTGTTCTTCTATTTTATGGATAAATAAAATCCCTCCTACTCACAGACTGTGATTCCAGGAGGGTAAGAAAGTTAAAGTCTGAAGAGCACACATGCCAATCAGGTTGTTAGCAGGCTTGCAGAAAGAGGAATTAATGTGTATAGTAAGCATAAAACATATTGTAATTGAGTCATCCAAGGTCAGATTAATCCTTGGTATAATTCCACTGCAGTTATTGGAGTTATGAGAAAGGAAAGTTCAATGTTTAGCTTTTGAAATGTTGCTTTTAAAAATTGTAATCTGTTTGATCTTCCTTTTTGGCTCACTTTGATACAATCATAGAGTCATAGAATGGTTAGAGTTGGAAGAGACCTTGAAGATCATTGAGTTCCAACCACTCTGCCATGTGTAGGGACACCTCCTGCTAGATGAGGTTGCTCAAAGCATCATCCAGCCTGACCTTGAACACTTCCAGGGATGGAGCATCCAAAACTTCTCTGGCCAACCTGTTCCAGTGTCTCACTACCATCACTAGAATTTCTTTCTGGTATCTAATCTAAATCTCTCCTCTTTCAACTTAGCCATTACTTCTTGTCCTATCTCTACACTCCCTGACAATGAGTCCTTCTCCAGCTCTCCTGTAGACTCCCTTCAGATAATGGAAGGCTGCTATTCTCCAGGCTGAACAACCCCAACTCTTATATAGGTACTCACATACCATGATGACACTTGAGTATATAGAAATGCATAGATTGTTGCAGTGACAGAAAGCAAAGCAGGGACTCTTACCTGCATTAGTGTACGCCATCTCTAAAATAAAGAAAAGCTTTAAAGAGGCTTTTCTCATGCTAGACAGTGTTACAAGAAACAAAAATAATGTACTGAGAATCCCTGACTTCAGATGTATTCACATAACAAACAATTATTTACTTACACAAAAAAACCCTAGCAACAACAATAAGAATAGTTGCAATCTGACATGTGAGAAAGATCCTCCCTTAAAAGACTTTGCACTTATCCAGTACAATCTCTCTGTTCAATAGAACACCTAGCTGTCTGCCTATGTCTGCCGGGACAAACTTTGTTATTTCTTTGAGACAACCTTTTTTGAGAGAGATATATCTATTTAAAATACATATATAGAAAACAATTTTCTTTTTTTTTTTTTTTTTACAACCGTAAATTTGTTTGTCTTTACTTTTTATTAAAAAACCTCTTATGCTGTATACAAAACAATATTTGACTTGTATAGTAGAAGAATATGGAGTTAATGATCTGAATTTCCAGTTTTGGCATCTAAGTTGTCAGACTTCACTCTTTCTGCCAAATGCTTTTAAATACAGAACTACAGCAACAGCAAAACCCCAGAGTTGTTGGAAATAAAAGCACCCCCCTCTCCCCAGCCCCATTCTACCTAACAAGATAGGTAGAGTGAGCTGCTTATAAAGTGCTTATCTGAATGTGTAAAGAAAAGCTCTTGGCAAGTTTGAAGTATCCTCTGCTTTCCAAGCTGGGTTCCACTTCACGCTGACAAACCCTGTGACTGACAGTTATGCCAGAGAGAATTCTGCACATCTGCTTGGAAACTTCTCAGTAAGACAAGACAGCACAGGTGGGCAAGCTGCCTCGCTAATGTAGTGCTAGCAATCTCTGGTTTTTGGTATCACATTCATAAAACCAAATTATCAGCTGTCTCTAAACAGGCATTGCTTGTATCTACTGTGACTAGAATTTCTAACTATCACACTTGAATTCATCACTGTCACAAATGTGAAAAACATTACCAAGTCATAAGCTTCTTTGAAAGTTGCTGAGGAAACAAAACAAAGAGAGGGAAAAGGATTTTTTTTTTTTAATTTGCATATCAATCGTTTGAAATATTGCTCTTACGAACGTGGAATTTTGTGGAAGTTGCTTCACATATCAAGAAAAAGAAAACAAATTATTTTGCTAGAGATTATTATAATTTATTATCAATAAGCATACTGCGGTAACTTCTAGTTAAGAAACAGAGTGGTAGTTTCAAAAACACCAGGTGATTTAGCCATATGTCTTCCATCAAAATTAGCACCTGTCTAGAAAATGCTGTATTATGTATTTGTGTATTGTCCACTCCAGATTACTGAAATGTTTTTACTGAGTAAAATTTCACCTGGGTCAAATAGGCATTGCCTGTCCACAAATAACGCATACCAAATTTGAAGATGAAGAGGGCTTTACATGGGATTGTAAGATGTGAGGCAAACTGGATTTATTTTGCAAAGTAGGTTCCAGCTTTAATTACTGAGAACCCTCTACTTCTTCAAGATTTGCCCACAATTTAAAAAGTGGCTTATTTTGGCAGTATGATTTAGTGATTTCTACTAAAAAACTTAGTGGTTTCTTTTAAAAAGCTAGTGGTTTCTGTCCACTGTCCTGTGTTTTGTGTCAGGATAGATTTTGAGGTCTGCATATTACTTTGTGTGCATCAATAATTATTTTACTCATATAATGCCATTTAGCTAAGGATCTCAAAATACCCAGTTAAAACTCTGAGTAAAATTGATGAGGCATTTTGTGGTATGGGCTGTGGGAGTACTCTAAGGACTTGGTGATAATGCTTCTAGAATGATTATGCTCGCATAATTATATATTAGCAATGTTAAGTAGTGGTATATTTAAAATCCTACTGTACAGGAAAGGAAATATTAAGTAATCACTCTTAGAAAAGTCTTTTCTGCTAGTTAAGCATATCCAAAAAGATGGCTCTCTTCTTTGTTTCATGATCTGAATTTATGGCTTAACTTACAAAAAGAAGTAGGCAAATAAATTTTCCCAAACTGTGTTAACATGCCTTCTTCCATGCCTGAGCAGAAGTAATTCTTGTTTTATAATATTTGTTCAATACCAGGAAATATTTACAAAGAAGACAGGTGTGAGAATGCCTACAGCTGGAAGAGTGTGTAATAACAAGCCCTGAATGCTGGTTTATGACATGTCAGAGAGAAGGATCCTTTAGACATAACCATCACTTTTTGAGATGGAATGGGGGTAATGTTATGGAGTGAGGTCAACTGAGCTCTGATTCTTGTAGGTAGAAGACTGAGTGAGAATGTGTGCCTATATGAGAAGTTCAACCAGTATGATTAGGGTGTATTTTTTCAGAAATTTTGAATTCCACAACCAGTTTGGGTTTATTTGGTGGTTTTGTTTTTTTTTCAGTGCCACTGAAGTCAAGTCTATATAGCATACTGCTGCAGGGCGGGGAGGGAAATCATACTTTTGTTAATCCTCTCTCTTCATATTCACAAAAGTTAATTGTGCATGGCACTTACTGGCATAGTCCCGGCTGTGTAAAAGGGATTAATTTAATCAGGTTATTTACTTTTCTGTAAATTCTAAATGGTTAGAAGTTGCCATAGTATAGCTCCAAGGGATACCGTTATCTCTTCATGTCTCCTCATAGTTTATTTGTTAAAGGCACTGCTTTATTAAAGGTATTTTGTTACATGCTTTCTGTTTAGAAATAAACTTTCTACTCAGACCAATGTAGCAATCACCACTTGCCATCAATTGACTTTTCAAAATGAGAGACTTTTAACCAGTTCTCTTCAGCTGTAGGAATTAAACTATATGCAAAGAGGAGATAAACTTGATGATAATGCAAACTGTCTGTGGCTTCTGATCTGCAAGTGTGTCTTATATATACTGAGCATGGCATACTGTAAATTGTGATTTATGAATTCGTACTGCACAAATGTGTGTATCCTTACAGATAAATACATCATCTTTCCTGGTAAGATGGAATGAGATTTGAAATAAAAGCTGCTCAGAATACAATAATTTTCTGATATTCAGTAGTTGGTTTCAGCCCTTTGTCTTGGATTCATATAGAAGTGAAGTCTCATTGCAAATCTTGAATTCATAGTGACCTAATGTAAGGGCAAGGAAATAATATTTGTTTACAACTATAATTTTAAGCAGTGCTACCCCCTGTGTGTTCAACAATGCAGAGCTGATCTCTGGTATATATGTGTGTGTTTATAAACAAACAAACACATTTATGTCAGCTATTCTATACAGGGAACCCAGATTTCATGAACTGTAGATTATTTCATTTAAGCACAAAAGGATTCCATAGTATTGGAGAAGATTTTATCCTGTAAATATTGGAATATTTATATGAATAATAAAACTTTTCCCATTCTATTTTTATTAAAGGAAAACCACTGCAGAAGAATAAAAATCCTAGGGGACTGTTACTACTGTGTTTCAGGATTGACCCAGCCCAAAACAGATCATGCCCATTGCTGCGTTGAAATGGGACTGGATATGATTGACACTATCACGTAAGTACTGTGCACAGTGAACCCAGACAGGAGTGCTTCAACAACTTCTATGAGGCATTCAGGAGGTGTATTCTCAGAAAAACAGCAGTGTCTACTAACACTGCCCACCTAGCAATTCACACTTACATTTGGATCAAATTATACTGATTTTTAGGAACTGTCATTCTAGACATCAATTTTCCACTCCATTTAATTGCTGTAAGGAAAGAGTGCACAAGTATGAGTATATAGAGGCACATACATGTACTGACTCGGGGACAGAAAAATACTGGGAATTCATAAAATACTCCTATGGTCATTTGTCACAAAGGAGTCAGATTTCTTGTTTTGCAGGGATGAACACTGCTCATTTTGCACACCAGTATGTAAACTCAAAGTCAATCCTGATGTATACATGTTATGTATGTGTTTGTATTCTCAAAATTATAGCTTGTTGATTTCTCCTTTCTGTATGTTATGTTTAAACCTTTAATTTATTCTGCTTCTGTGAAATGTAATGTGAAATTCACTTAGCTGATCAAAATAATTTTTTTATGCTTGAGAGTCCTGCATTCATCATTATTTTACCAAATCGAAAAATGTGAATGTAAGAGAACTGTGAATGAGCGTTTAGCAAGAGCCAAAGATTCATTTTATTATGTAGGAGGGAAGGGATAAAGATGGGAAATTTCTTTAGTGCTGTATTGCTCTATGTGTGTGTGCTTGTGCATATGTTTTCTGGGGAGGCTATAGGAAGGAATGCATACCTGTATTAATTCTGTATATAAATAAATACTGATCAGCCCAGTGCTATTACACTTGGAATGACCTTGCACAAGTGTGTCACATCAGGGCCTTAGCCTGTTCTGGACTGGAAAATGTTTGGCTACTGTTTCCAGTAGCCAGTTTTTCTTTCTCTCTGTTGTCAGCTGGGCTGTTGGGTGTATGGAATTGGCTCAAGGTTCTGCTTCCCTTCACTTAATCACCAAGTTTTCGCATTGTACACAGAGAAGACTTGCCTGAATAGACCACAGTGTAATCTCAATTTAAAAACAAAGAGTAAACTGTTAAATAAGGGGGAAAAAAAGGTATAGAATAAGCAAACATAAGGCTTATGAATTAAAATTATGCATTTTTTATTTGGAACAATTTAACTTCTTGTTTCTAATAGAGCTTGTACCACATCATATATTTCATGTCCTCCATTTGTATGTGAGGATGTTTATGTACATGTACACACACAAAGAAGTTCTTTTTCCAAAACCAAATTGTGTTCATTTTAGGAGAGTATTGGTGTTGTAGAAGACTGTATCCTTCCCTGTAAGCTTTGCTCAAGAGAGTTGGGTTTATCTCTGTGGAAGTAACAGCTAGTTGTTCAATCTCTGCTCATGACTTAGGAGAACATGGACATTACCACATGTATTTTTTGTTTCGTATCAACCTTAAACTTTTCTAGGAACATTCATTGAACTTTCTTTGCCATAGAAAAATGGAGACAAGCAATTAAAGGCCCATTTCTAACTATATACATGTGTTTTTATTATAATGTTCATTTATAAAATCTCTCAGAATGTGAAGAGTTGGGTAAGTGAATACAAATTCTCCCTCTCATTCAATGCAAGTTCATCATCTTTTAAAAACTGTAAAATTGATAAAAGATTTGTAATCTATAATAATACACAATAGTCTGTGATACTATAAAATCCTAAAAGAATATACTAAGTCTGCAAGTTATGAATATGTGCATTCTTCCAGCAGTATATGGATGCTCCATTTATAAGGAAGCCTTGGCCTTTAATTATGACCTTTAGAAGCATAATTAGTTATACAGGCCTTGTACAGATTTTCTGAAGTATTTTTTTTAAATCCCTGGAAAGCAGTAGCTGATGCTCTCATCCTCTTTTAAACCTATCATTAATCTTTAATTCATTAGCTGTGCTGTGTTTCATGTATACAAATAAGGTAGCGATACAGCTGACTGAACTTTCCTTATTTGAATGTTTCGGTTTTACTAATATTAGAAATGAAACATGTTCCCTTTTTGTTATCATTTATTGGCTGCTGTCATGATAATGAAAATTTGAAAAAGGAGTTGAATTACAAAGGAAGAAATGAACCGGGACTGTTCAGCCTGGAGAAGAGAAGAGTCAGGGACAATCTTATCAGTGCATACGAATACCTGATGGGAGGGTGTAAGGAGGACAAAGCTAAACTTTTTTTCAGTGGTATTCAGTGTCAGAGAAAGAGGAAATGGGCACAAACTAAAACACAAGAAATTCCATTTAAATATAAGAAAAAACTTCTTTTACTGTGGCAGTGGTCAAATACTGGCAATGTTGTACTGGAAGGTTGTGGAGTTTGCATCCTTGGAGAGATTTAAAGCCCAGCTGGACACAGTCCTGGTCAACCTTCTGTAGCTGACCCTGCTCTGAGCTGGGCGTATGGTCTAGACGATTTCCAGAGGCCCCTTCCAGCATTAGAAGCACCGTGATTCTAAGTGAACTTTAGCTTTTAGATTTATTTCAACATGTTTAGTCAGAGGCTTTGGTAGAAGATAGCTAACTGACAATTTCAGCAGGTTTTTTTCTAAAGAATTAATAAATTTTAAGTCTTTAGATTGTGTAGTCAGTGGTCAGAGCATGGTGAGAAGGCAAGATGGAGAAGGGGTAAGGTTATAAGAAACCACAAGTTTTATTTAGGATTCTTGAATTACTAGCAACCTATTGTGCATCCTTTGTACATAAGGACAATTAATTAATGCCCCCTTTATTTTTTCAATGAGAAATTAGTAATGTATGGACTGTAAAATCCAGGCTCAACGCATATTTTCTCTGAATGAATGAATGTGCATATTCTGCTTATGCTAGAAACCAGAAAGATGGCACATTTCCAGTACCATTGCCTTTCATGGCAGTACTATTTTTTCCTTTTGCTGCAAGTGGAGCATCATCTGTTCAGATATAGTTGGATTTGGGGTGAGGTTCTTTTGGTGACAGATGCACGTGGCTAAGCTAACTGTTCAAAGAGCTCCAAACAAGGAAAATAGGTTCTGCAGAAGAAGAGGAAAAAACTCTCTCCTTCACAGAGACCAAAACTAGAAGACTGATTCCCCATATTAATTTTTTTTGAAAATGCATTGAGCAAATGAAAAAGAGAAGTGAAAGGCTTACAACAGTAAACTTGGAATGCAAAATTTTATTTTCTATTGATATGATTATTACATGATGTTGTTTATCAGTCCCATGAGATGCAGAGTCATTATTACTTCTAAACTTCCACCTTTCATCCAGAGTTGTATGGCAGCTAGTAGTCTTCTAAAAGTCTATTCATTTTACTGCAGAAATCAGGTATTGGCATTGTAATTTTTGCTTGGAAGTTGTGAACCCTGGTGACAGGTTTGTCACGCTACCTGGGATAAATAAATAAATAAATATTTTGAATTATGACTCAGCTGATGGATCTGTGAAAAATGCCTGTCCCAGTTATAGATACCATCAAGATGTCTGGGGAAGGGACAGCAACTACAGCAGCCAGTTTGAGGAAGCCCGGAAGCCCAACTGAAATGTCAAGTTTTCCTGTGTGATTTTTTGTCTGAGGAAGAAGGCACAAACACCATTGATATTTTTCCCCTGATCCTCCAGAGACCCAGGGCCTGGGAAGATTTGGACAGGCAGGAGTCAGTTGACCTTGAATTGTGGGAGAACCCGCAACTGCATTTTCAGCAGTGGAGAACACTGTCTACCGTGAACTGACTTCACCACCATTGGTGAAAGTGTAGTCACCTTGCACCTCTGTCAAAGTGAACCTCTTCACTGCTGAAGCCATCAGACCTTCACAGCCCAGGCTCTCAGTTGTAGCTCTTGTTTGCCGTGCAACAACATGCTGCAGCTCTGGTTTACATTTAAAACCAAACAAACAAGAAAACAAAGCACCAAAAAAGCCCCAAACAAAAAAAAAAAATAAATCAAACCTGACCTGAAGAAACAGCTGCTGAAGCAGAACAGCAAAAATTTTCAAACAATAAGACCTTATTGCCTGAGAGAGCTAACATCACCTTGCCTTGAGGAAAGACAAATCTGAAAGAGGGTGTGGGAGCATAGCATATGGGTGTTAATTGGTAACAAGGCCTGCAGCCTCTCCTCCCATTACTTGCTGGTCTGACAGAGTAGTTTACAGAAAGATAGCCTTTGTCATTTACACACAAGAAATAGTCAACTCCTGATGTTGAAAGGGAACTAGCACAGAAATATTTAGCAAATTAAGGGACACCCTTATCTTAGAACTATGCATATATAAAAGGCAACTCGATGTAACTGAACCAAAAATCTTATCTATGCCTTTAACTGGGAAACATCTGTTTCTGTGCAGATAGTTTTGGACCTAAAGAAAAGCCCTAAATAACTTATAAGAAATGGGATGCAGAGCTTTTACCCATTTCCTTCAAATGCTGCACAGGTCTGGAGCTGTTCTGTAGGTAATCTAAATTCTTTTGACGGTTTGTAGCAGCATATAAAATATTTGTAGCTAAGGAGATAATTAGGATGTAAAGGCTTGGTGGGATACTGGAGCTGTCCAGGTAGATGATTATCTTATTAGTCACTTACATAGACTCTGCACGCTTTTGTTTTAAAAAGAAAATGTTTTTTGATTTCCATTTGTTTCTAGGAATACTTTTGTGCTAAACTTGAGTTTATTGTATCTTACCACGTATATTTAGCCTGAGGCTGAGCTTCTATATACTGGTTTAGATGAAAAAATGTATCATTCGTTTGTGAACAGAGAAATTCACACACTTGCATTACGTAAGCACTTGGTTATGCAGTAGATCATAGGCAGGCAACCATGGTGTAAACCTGAAGGGCTTTGGCTTGCAGGTTATGGTTTTGGTCAGTCTGTTAATAGCACAATACATATGTACAGGAGAAGATACAGAGGTTAATCTATCATTACGTGGCTTATATTATTAGCTACGTTTGTTTCCTTAAAGGCTTTGTCAAGCCTACAGTGTGCATAACAAGTTTACACTCAATTCCTTTTGGGACTCCTTGGAGTCATTTTTGCGGCTTGACTGGGAACAGTCACTGAATAAATGAAATCTGACTTGCAGTGAGTAGAAATAAGAGAATAAAATACTTAAACTTTCAGAAAGCTGTGCATAAATCTTTCTGGGCTGTTGCATAAAATATGACTGAAAAATGTAGTATGCCCAGATTCCCTGTGGGGGCAGAACAGATCTCCACAACCCTCACATTAGTGATGGCTGACCATAGTATATACTTCGGCACTTCGTGACTGCAGCGTTTGTTACTTAAATTAAAGCCAGGTACCTGGTACTACTCACCCCATGTCTTGTCTTATGCTGACCTTTCTATTAATTGTATTTAACAAGTACAACTATACAGCAGACTACTCCTGAAAAGTCCTCCTAAAGACCTCTCTGCCAAATCTAGTGTAGCTGGACAATACTTTAAAAAATATAATGGTCAATGAAGACCAAGGAGAAATTACAGCCAGCGCCTCAGTTTAAGGTCTTCTTCTATTAAATGCATTGGAAAATTTAAATTTAAAAACCAGGTGAACATCAAGTCATAGTCAGTTTCATATGTTCACTGATATTGTCTCTTTTTGGACTACAACTTAACTGTGGAATGCTAGGTATCTCTGTAACAGAAAAAGCTGCAAAGATTTATGTTATCTCTGCATGTAATGTATAAGACTATTAGCTTCAAGATTCTTTTTCAGTGCTCACAAGTCATTAGGAGTTATAAGATGTCCTGCATTTCACAGAAATGAAGAATCCTTCCTTACTATGGCACCAAAATTAAAAATGTTTTTAATAATGACTTTGCTAATTAATTACTCCTTTCCCAGCTAAACAATAAGAATCTGTGATGGTTAGATGTAATTTACAGGTGCAAATCCATAGTTATAGGTGGTTTTTCTGTGCCACTCTTGCAGGAACTTTGGAAAGATATTAATATTTATAATCACCCTTCGTCTGCTGTTGTTGCACTGATTCATTGGTTTCACCATTTTCTTTGTCCTATTACTGGGTAATTGGACCAATTAGAACATCTGCTTTCTCAACTAGTATCTCTTCATACCTCTTTTTCTCACAGAAACTGCAAGAGCATTTAAATTATGTCTGTGCCCTTTCAGTCTCACCACAGGAAATGACACTTAGGAAACTGCAGGAGTTAAGCTGGCTGTCTCCAAGTTATTTGAGTTATAGCCAGAATGTTCTTTGTTTATCTCACAGTAATATCTAAGTTTCTGTAGGATCATGATAGCAAATACTGCAGCCTGAATGTTATAGTCTTAGGGAAGTTTTGTGACAAAGCCATGTACTACACTTACTTAATCGTCATTTTTTATTATTTATTTTACTAAATGTAGTGAAATGTAACATTTTCTGGATTTCCTTTAAACCTGGGAAATTAAATTTTAATGGATTACATCAATAAATTTAGAAATACTGAGATTTGGTTCAATGGTAATTAAGATATGAACATGAAAATTATTTATTTGCAATTACAACTGGGGCTTTGAAACTAGTGAAGTAAAAGAACAGTAGCTGAATATATCATTTGAGATTTTTAGAAGACCCTGTCTGTTCAGTCATGTATATATATGTTAACTTTGGGAGAAGGAGAGAAAAAGAAAATCAAGAGCAATGTCATTGTCTAAAGACTAATATTCTGATGCTGTCTATTCCAGATCTGTTGCAGAAGCCACAGAGGTTGATCTCAACATGAGAGTTGGATTGCATACAGGCAGGGTGCTTTGTGGGGTCTTAGGTCTCCGAAAATGGCAATACGATGTCTGGTCAAATGATGTGACTTTAGCTAATGTAATGGAAGCTGGAGGACTACCTGGGTAAGTTTGAGAAAGAACCATAGAAAATGAAACAGAAACCTGTATGGGTGAAGAATTACATATGTATGCCTTAGACAATTTTGGCAGTGTATTTCATAGGTTCCTTACCTTAAGGCTTTCCAGTGGAAAAAATCTGAACATGTTTAATAGTGGAAAGTAGTAATAGATTTCCAGATATCTTCTGTGAAAAATACAAGAGATCTTTTGGGAGAAAAAGCAAAGACAGGTTTGGGGATAAGAAAACTCACTAATAGTGTCAAAGTTGTTTTTTCTGGCAAAAGAAAGTGAATTAGAAAGCTGCCTACGAGACAGAGTAAGTGAAGCAAGTCATGAAGGGGACCAGAAAAAGTTTTTCATGCACACATTCAGAGTGTGAAGTCACAAATTTCAAACAGCAGGATGTTTTTCCAAGCAGGCAGTGAGGTAAACATTTAAGAAAGCCACACAACGTGGAAGATGATATGCAGACTTTCACTTTCTACAAATCAACAAATGTGCAAGTGTTTGGACAGTCAACAATTATCTTTCTGTTTACTCTGCTCAAGTTTAGAAAATGCATGTAATAAAAATATTTCTATGTTCTATTTGACAGAAAAAACAAAACAAAACATTTTCACATCAAAAATGGCCTTTTGCACATAATTTGACCTCTTCACAATCTTCTGCACAGGAGTGTATTTCAGTAGTGACTAGATCCTAGTGTATCTTTGCTTTAAAGAAAAATATCCAATTTTTCTCCCCAGGAAAGTTCACATAACAAAGACCACCTTAGAGTGCCTAAATGGGGACTATGAGGTAGAACCAGGATATGGTCATGAAAGGAATAGTTTCTTGAAGAAGCATAATATCGAAACATATTTTATTGTGCCATCTCATCGTAGGAAGGTAAGCCCCACAGATTCTAGATTACTCTGTGATATGTTTTTTTAATTTAAGAACTATTCTGTGATATTCTGAAAGCAGAGGCAATACTGGTATTTCTTATTTCTAAAAGCTCTTCAAGCACTCTTGAAATTAGATCATTTGGTTTTGACTGAGATGGGAATGCAAAAAAAAAAGCTAAGCTTCAACATTACATAGAGCAGATGATCAATTTACTTTTGAAGTTTATAAATAAAATATGTTTTGCCTTTATCCCCCCAAAAAGAAAATTATTGCTTTATTGAGTTTCTGTAATCATTCTGTTAGAAATTATATATGTTACTCCAAGAATTTAATTCACTCTTCCCTTCCTTCTCCCTTCAAAAGGGTGTTTTAGGCTATTAATGCTCACAGCTTGGCTATTTTTTCTTTTACTTCACTTTAGTCTTTCATTCCTGCCATTTTGCTCAGGATATTCTAACTCTTTCTACAATTACATGTGATACCATTGGCTCCTTTAACTGGGCCTTGAGGATTCTTCAGTGAATAAACACAGAAAGACTAGTATTTACAGACATATGCTCACAGCAGAAAAGTTAGTGAAAAAAATTCAGAAGTGACTGAGCTAACTTCCCCTGAAAGTCTGGAAAAGCTGCCATGTTGCCAAGCTGTACAACACAAGCCCTTTTATCCAGGTCAGAGGAAGAGGCTGCAGTCAACCATCCTGCTTTTGAATGTATATACCACTGTACCACGGATCAGGTATTTATGCTGAATCTGAGTAAATTTTCTAAGGCTATAGCAACAAATAATATATTCTGTATCCAAAACATGCATGTTTTTTTCTCCTGCTACATTGAGCTGCTCATGACAAATCCAGTGTTTTCCTTGCTTGCGCTGCCACCTCAGATTCCCACAATGATTTTGGTCATCCCTTTCTTATCTCAACTACCCTTCCCTCCAATTTTTCTTGAGCTCTCCTCTCCCTTCAGCTTCTTCCTTTTGTCAGACCCTGGGGAAAGAGGAGTAAGTGCAGTGCTGTTGAGGGACAATAATATTGACGGCTCTTTTCTTCTTTTTCGTGGAGAACAGAAAATTCAAAGTGTGGAAAGAATAAGGTAAGAGAAGATTTTAGCTCATTTGAGCAGGAACTGAATTTCTTAGATGTTGCTCAGAATTTAGCCACCCCTGATGGAGATGGATGTGACTCCTCGTTCTCACCAGATTTTCAGGATAAGAAGAACAGAGGCTCAGCAATGCAATGGTAATATCTTGAGTCTCAGGATGGAGTGAAAATGGTGACAGTGGTTGTCCAACAGGCTTATTCATAGTCACACCTTTCTTCCATTACCAGGTACTGAGTTGAGCACAGCCTTTTGTTCAACTACAAAACGGATTCTTAAAAGTCCATAATCATCATTTAAACACATTCAGTCTGTTTCAACCTCTTCCTCATCAGAGGCTTATCTTAGAAGTTATGTGCCGTAACATTCACAGGCCAAGAGGAACTTTTCTCCTCTTTATCTCAGGCAGACAACTCGAGATACAGACTTTTCCACCCTTCTCTTCTGAGACTCTGCTCTGACAAGTTTCACTCAGGAATTTGACCGTTAAAGGGAAAATTATAATATCCAAATCTGAAACTAAGTATGAAAACAATATAGACAACTCAACAAAATGTGATGTCAAAGTTCTCCATTCTTGAGGGTATTAGTCAATGGGTGTTTGACTGAAATGTAACCAGGGAAAGCCAGGTCATCTTTAATTTCATGCCCTCAGTGAGCTTCTTGGTATGATTTTGATGAGTTTTATGGAATGTTTGATGAGTTTGATGGGTTTTATGGAAAAGTTGGGAGTCAAGTCACTAGGGAAATTAGATTTGGGAAGTGAAAACTCCTGTTGTTTTATCCCAGAAATTGATAAAGGGTGTTTTTTTATGCACTTCCTCTAAAGCATCTTGTTACTGGACAGATGGAGTGTTCTCATCCACTGTGAAAATGATACAATCTCACATTTTGTTATTCTGCTGGTAGGCAGTCTGAAAGAAAACAGGTGGAAAACCAGTGGACCAGATTCTGATTTGATAGTCAATGAGAGATTTTTCTGGTGGCTTTCTTGAAACTGGTGTTAGTTCCTAAATTAATCAATCCCAATAAAGAAGAAAACATAAAGGGGGCTGAATTAAGGTAGGTAAGTGGCTTATTGCTACTGGATTTGTGTGTCTTGCTTTTCTGCTGTTTTCACTCCTACAGCATTATGTATAATTTCATTTCCTGGGTTATTATGTATCAGATTTCATTTCATATGGGGAAGAAAAATAGCTGAATTTATTGCTGAAATTATTGATTCGTTGGTGCACAGAGACAAGTAGAGAGGAAAGGGGATAAACAGGCTATTACATATAGAAAACATCTTCTGTCAACTCCACTGCATAAATTAGTGATTGAGGAACATCCACCTATTAAAGTAAAGCAGGTCAATGCATATTTAATGTGCAAAGGTGAGAGTCTACTATTGTGTGAGCACACATTTCTTCATCTTTGTAAGGTTGCTGAGAAACTATTAGTGACTGCTGAGAAACAGGTGATCGATTTGTCAACACCCATGGGTGTCACTGATGGGTTTGTGGAAGTGGCAGATGCTGCAGAACAGCTTGGATAATGACATTAGCTATCCAGCATGCATCAATGGTGTGTCAGCCAAACCGGCAGAAAGAGGCACTTAATGAATTTTACTGGTGTTGACTTGCTTCTCCACTGGACTCATAGATCAATCAGCATGTCACTTTACTGTTTGTCACAGTACATCACAGCCGTCCTCAGTCTTCATATGCTTACATACTGATCATTGGACCACGAGCTACATAATAGTTATATTTACCTTCAAAATAAACAATTGCTTCCCCTCTTACCATTCAGTAATTAACTCTTCAGAGACATGGAAACAGAAGGCAACCCAAGAAGCACAGACCAGATGGAATTTCTTTAAATGAATTCAGGTATCTGCTGGCTTAATATTGTATTGTTCCTCTGGAACTTCAGTAGCTGACATGCAGACACATTTTTTATTCTTTATGCATCATCACTGACGTTAATATGAACTGACTTACGCAGGTATGGTGCCAACAGGAATGAAAATCAATGGTAGGAGCAACAGATGACCAAGAGTCTGTTGAATATGAAAGGTAAATAGGCCCACTTAGGTTTTTTAAATTATTTATTTATTTATTTAGAAGACACATACCCTGCGTACTTCTATATCTGGTCTGACAGGAAGATCTTTCATCACAAATGTCTTCCAATCCAAAGAAGGGAATTACAGTATAAGATGACTCATTCAAGTACCACTTACATTTTGAATGTAAAATAAATAAAATATTCCCTTTACCAGATCACAATTTTGTGATCTCATCTGATTGTTAGTTTGTTGTATAATCTAGAATGTATGAGAGTTCTTCTACATGGCTATTGAGGCAATATTTTTCTTTCTGTTTTGTTACAGTTTTTATTTTGGTAGAGATTATATTAGTCTATTATAATAATTATTGTTGTTGCTGCTATGATGATGATGATGATGATGATGATGATGCAACAGTTATGCATGTTTGACTGTATAACATCCAGCTTCTAAACATTTAAATAGTTCATCTGATTTCCCATGGCACACAGAAATTTTTTTAGTTAAATTAATTTTTTTTTGCTGGCCACTATAGTTAAAAAACTTATGCAAATATGCTTTTTAAATATAGTACAAAATGTTATACTGATCTGACAAAGTTTCTATTTCTGAAAAGACCAGCACATTTCTTTTAAGTAAAGATTAACTATGTTTTCATGGTATTTCATATTGATAATAAAACTTACAGTGATGTGACCAAAATATTGCACTGAGACAAGGTTTAAAAAGTTTGATAAATGTCACTTGCCACAAGTCTGACCACATACATGAACTTTTAAAACTGGTCTGATCCTGTTAGAAAAACTGATGTCTTTCTAATATATTAAATACAAGATCCATACATAGTTTCTTAGTTTCAAAGTGGATCTGGCTTTCATCAGGATTCTTCTTTCCTTGTCAGCACTGTTGTTAGTCAAAGTATCTTTGCCTCAGTTTTTCAGCTGTCATAGCTGGCTCCCAGAAACACAGCAGAGGTAGTGAGCTTAGCTGGACTGTCTACTTCACTTCTATAGTTGCTCAAGAAAGTATGATTGTTCTGCAGTATAACACCTCCTAAGGTTTGGCCACAAACTCGGAGATAACCATGTGGTTTTGAACTTGGGCTTATTTATTTGTTGCAGCAAGTCACTCTCTGATGGCAGAGAAATGATTCATTAATTTCACCAGCTGAGAAAACAGCCTGGAACAGATGATTAGGCAAAATTCCTAAGGAATTATTACAGGTAGCCAAGCAATGGCCAGAAGTATTCAAGTTTTTGTGAGGGGAAAGATTTCCCAGAATGTGTTAGTTTTTTCATTTACAGAAGTGGGCTTAAGGGAACCTTCTTCACTGAGTAATTTTGCCGACCCCAGACCTAAGAAAAAGACAAATATGCTATAGAATATTAACATCAAGTTAGAGCTGTGCCCAGGAAAGGAAGTAATACAAATTATGAAAATCATAAGGAAACAGTATAGAGAAAACTTATAAATTATTTTTATACATTCATAAGTGTCTTGTGGATTTTACAGCATACCTCAAATACAATCAATAATTATCTTCCAATAGGTTGCTAAAAACCATCAGCAAAATTTCTACTGATGTACTAGTGAGTTTTTCACCAGCTGTGTATTCAAATATATCAGATATCTTTTATTTGTGGAATGTGAACCATATGATATCGGCATCTACTGTTTGAATAGCATAAAGTGATGGACATTCATGAAAAGTCCACAAAAGCAAGTTCCACATCTGTTTGCCCTTTGGAAACTGTTTCTCTAAAAATGCTGACATTTCTGTTCCCTACCTTACCATGCACATAGAAAGCCATGTAAGAAAAATCCTTTCTGTACCTTGAGCAGGCCTGCGTTGTTATCTGGTCAGGAATGTTACGACCAACCTGAAATTTCCAGATGAAAGGGTCTAATGTTTTGTTTGCTAAGTACTTATTTAGTTATCCAGCTGGAAGAAAATGGATGCTGGTTAGAGGTACTGCATTCTGTCTCCTGCCTGTATTGATATGTTGAATCATGCCCTAAATATTCCACCGCAAGCAGCTAGAATTTCAATTTTGTTTTTATCCAAAAAATAATTGCAGCAAAACAAAAATACTAGCAGTCTCTTTTAAATGAGAAGTTAAAGCCAGTAGTTGAGGAGAGCACTTTTGTCAGTCTTCTCATTTCAGGAAAACTCAGTTGAAAGCCTGAAGATTCAAGAATCTTCATAATAAGCAAGCACAGCTCAGGAACATCCTTCGGAAAATACTATTTAGAATGTAAAAACTCTTGCAAATGCCAGAAATATCTAGAGCAATTACCTACATGACACACCTGTGACATAATTTATTGTGAACGGATTTAATGGATATTGTGATGGCATTAACAGCTCAAAGGGTTAATTTTAATCAGTTAATTTCTTTGACTAATTATAGAATAGGCAGAAATTCAGCAACCTGAGATTTGTTCTAACATGCATGGCAATAAGTGCAAGGAAAGTGGAAAAGGCTGTCACATCACTGTCATATGTTGTTGTTTGATCTAGCATAAACAGATGTGATTTTAAACTTCCTACATTGCAGTCCAAGGAGTAACAGGAAAATAAATAAATTTTCTACCACTCCGCTGCTTGACTAGGCATTATTTTTTGCAAAAAAGCAAAACAACCTCCTCTACAGCATAACTTTGTTGCATGAAGCAGATGATCTGCCTTCTATGTTAAAATTAATTACTAGACACCGTATCTTTCCACCACTAACTAACGGCTTTTGTCTGCTTATCTCTTTCCTGTGACTGACTTGATATGGTTTTTCTCAGCATGAAATGAAATTTATGCAGTATGGCACAGAGAAAACAAGATATATTTGTGATGTCAGTTTTGCTTTGTGTATGTGAAATAGTAACTACATGTGCTTGCCTTTTGACTTCATTGGTGAATCATTTTTACCTGTGAATCATGGCTAGCTTGTTTCACAAGTATAACCACTCATATACAGTCTTGAGATACTTTTTATCATGTCTTAATCACACTTTCATCTAACTTTTTAAAGTGAAGGAATTTGATGTATGTAGTCTAGGAGGATTTTGATAGCACCTTTTTGTATTTAGACCTTATTAAAAGTTGTCATCTTGGCATCATCATGTAAACAGCAACAAAAGAAAAAGAAGGCTACAGAAGGAAAAGAGTAAACTGAGTGAAACAGTTGGTCTAAAATTACTGCACTTAATTCTTTTTAATTTATTATTTTGATTGAAGTTCCATCTATATATGCAGGAAATTTCCTTCTCTGCAAAGGTAATTTGATTTAATCATTCTGATAAGGTCTATGTGAACATGCCGCGCTATTCACAGATTCTTCTTTTTTTCCGAACTCGTAAAATTTGTGTTTTCCACAGAGCACTTATGGCCCAGTAAATCCACCCATATGGCTAGCAACTCCCTAGGATTTTTTTGCATCTGACTCTTCTAAAAATGTCCAGTCCATTTTGGCTCAAGAAAGTTTTTATGGTCATTGTAAGTTATCAGCTTTTTGGACTAATTAATTCCAAAGATATTTTTACTTAAGTGACCTTATGCTTAACAGCCCTTACGGAGTGCTAGTGCTCTGACTCCTAAACTCTAAGTAGTAGTAGAAGAAGAAAGCTTTACAGTTAATGCAGGGCATGTAAAAAAATTTTCCAACTAGTTAGAAACTGTCTCCTTTGCTAGCACACAGCAAGCAAAAATGTATTTGACAAAATTATTCTCATTGCCCCAAGTTGTGCATCTGAATCTATAGCTGGACACACACTGATGATTTCTGCCTTCAAATTGATGGCTGCCTGCACCTACTGCTGCTGCCATGCCTAGGAGACTCCAGGGTGGAATTTGCTCTCAATGGCTGACAGCTCCTACTGAGATCTGAATGCCTAACTTGATCATTTCAGGTTTTAACACCTCAGATATACCTTAGCAGATCTGATTTAACAGATAGGCAGCCTTTTGATGGAAGCTGCAGCTTGTATGTGGACAGGGGCTGATCTGTACCTGAGACTTTCCATTGCACAATTTGTTGGAATATATGCACCCTGATACTGGAAATAGATTGCTTGTGTTATCACCCAGCAAACACAGACAGAGGAGTGATGCTTGTGTTGCAGAGAGTGTTGCTCTGTATCTTTAGGATTGTTACTCTAAAGCTGCTAGAGCATCATCATCAATGTGACAGCCCACAGATTGGGCTGTTAGTGATGGTGGAATTAGTTCTGTGCTCTAGCATTGTTCTTCTCTCTTCTTTTTCTTCCTTCAGAAATGTAGAATCTGTAGAAGGGAGAAATGTGGGGCAGCAATAGAAGATTTTCTCTATTATTGATCTCCTAAAGATTGTTTTAGTCTTCACAGCTGCTAAAAACTTTTCCTACATGGGTGTCGAGAAAGTGGCCACACCATTCTGAATGTTAAGAGTTTATCTTATAGAAGCTGTATTATTTACTAGTAAAATTCCTTATTATAATTTCCTGTCAGACAGCTTAGTAAGCAAAGTATATCATAAGGGCAGTAGAAAAGGATGGAAAATAAAACGTCTGGTTATTTTAAGAAGAAAAAAAATGGACTAAGATTTGCGCACCTGTCTCAGGACAAAATGGCTTGTAGATAGCAATGGAACATACACTGTTACCAAGAGGCATGGTCTGCCTGAAGATAGAAAGCACCGACAGACACAGTGCTACAGCATTTATGGTTTCTTAAAGTGTGTTTTGAATATCATTAGTATCTTCTTTCCCATGCCATTTTAAGCAATGCAGTTGAATATAATCAGGGAAACAACAGTCTGGTGCTGTTTCTGAGAGTTCTGGATAAGCAGTAGTGTATCCCTTACCTGAGTATTACAAGAGATTCAACCACTGGGATGTTTTCCCAGAATTTTAATCAACGCTTGTTTGTTTTCTGCATACTTAAAGATGCTCACAAGGCTGTAGATAGTCTGACTGCTTTCACAATACTCTGTTAGAAAATCCCAGCTCTTAACCTTATTTGCCAGCTGTGTTGCAACAAACCTTTCCTAAAATTATGAAGCAAATGAACAGTGAACAGAATAAGAGATAATCCTGAGGGTCAAAAAGAAATGTCAAAGTAAAATGCATTGACAAAATGAGCTGGAATGACAATGCTGCTGTCCATCTTTCCTGTAATTCTGCCCTGGAACAAGTTTGGAGAAAAGGCAGAGGGAAAGACATTGGAGTTGGGCTTTTTGGTTTGGTTTGGTTTGGTGGTTTAAGTGTTTTAACAGACTGTCCTTCATTTCTTGCCTTTGTCAAAGGCTTACAGAGAAGATGAGATTGCTTAAATATTCTACTCAGAAGTTCACTGTGTCAAAAGTGTGGTTCTGCCATAAAAGTAATAAAAAAGGGATGTGATTTGTGAGATGGAAGGGGAAGAGAATTCCTGTGCTAGTATATTTTATATTGTGTATATATACTAGGAGAATGGAAAATCCTCAGTCCGCATAAAGAAAAGCTATATATATAAAGTTATATATTAAAAAAATTATACATGGCCAGCATGCCCTACTTGTGTGTATTTCAGTGCCCTTTGTGTGGTTAGGTTCTTGGCCAGCTGTGAAGAATATTTGCTATATGTGTTCCATACATTTTCATAAATTGCACAGTAGTTGAATTTGGATGGGGTCATGTTGTGAACCTCCCTCCTCAAAGCAGGGCCAGCTTCACAGTTGGAACAACTTTTGAAATTGTGGGTTGCTCAGGGCACCTCCTCTGCATGGGTGCCAAGTGTTTCCCTGCTTGGAGATTTGGAACCCTTCAGGGCAGCCTGCTCCAGCGCATGATCATCTTCATGATTAAAACTGTTGTTCTTTGTACCAAATAAGAATTTCTCTTGGTCCAGCCTGTGTTCATTGCTTCTTGTGCTTTTTTTAAGCATTTTTGGGGTGAGTCTGCCTCTGCCTTCTCTCTAATTAGTGCTATGTTCTACCTGTAAACATCCGTGTATTCCATTTTATCTCGGGGTCTTAAAAAAAAAAAAAGCAAAATGCAAAACTGAAGGGAGTTTTTAGAAAGTTGTTAATTTTCTTGAATCCAAAGGTTGATAGGGAGACTGACTAAAATATATAGTGCTTCTAGAAGAATTACGGCTACATTAGGAAAATTTGTTAGTAGAGTACCTGGCTAAAAAGTATGTTTTAAATGTTAGGAATGGTACCTCAAAAGCTGATTATATCTGCCATAATCAAGCCTAACAACTATCTACTAGGTATTCTTAGGAATATCTAAAGGATGATTACTATGTACAGCAGTAAGTCTTCTGCCAGAAAGTCCTCAAAAGAAATGGTTCTTATTGGGAATCTCTTCATGGAGACTTTTGTTAAGCTGTCACTTATGCAAATGATTGCACTAGTGTTCTTTTAGATTCCAGCTGATGACTGTGCAATAGCTGGTTGTGTGAGCCGATGCAGGCAGGACGCAGGAACAACCACAAGCCACGGATTAGAGACAAAGAACAAATTTAATCTCAATACCTCATGGATCGAGGAATCTCTGAAGCAGCACCTGGGCAGAGGCAAGCAAGCAGGGGATGCAGGCGCTACGGAGCAGGAGAGTCCTTATTAAAAAGAGAGTCCGTGTTGGCCAGTGTCCGTGTTGGACAGAGAGTGGAGGAGAGAGCGAGCGGGGCCGACTCCCTATTCTAGCTGGTATTTCAAGGGTTTGAGCAGTGAGCAGAGTGCTCTTTTCCCAGCACTTTCATCTTCTTCAACAACAGGGCAGGAATCTCACATGGACAGATAAGGTGTCCCTGAGTCCATCACAGACATATGTTGTCTAGGTGCTGATGTTCTGCCCACAAGCATACAAGACTAATCAATTTGTATGATACACGTGTTTCGCAGTGCCCCAGGTATGAGCTGCTTGAGCATACTTACAGTCCTCCTTGCCAATCTTCCATTACATTCCCACACTGGTCATCCTAGCTGGCTTCAGCCAGTGGACAGTAAAGCATATGTGCATACCTAGGCACATTTCCACATTTGAAACATCACATCTTTGTAACATAGCCATCTGCTTATAACAAATGTGCAAGTATTTATAGACAAGTAATTTTTGTGTTTCATAGCCACAATGTAACTGACTAAACAGAGTATTAGTAGATCAATATGTTATTCTCTTGATTCTCCAGAAAATGAAAGTGCATAACTGTATACATTAAACAGCAGGCTAACTGATACCTGAGATGCCATTCAGAATATAAGCAGTGTCATTTATCCCGTCCCTCTAAATTTAGGTGTCCACGACAACATGCATTGAATTCATGCTTCCAGTTTAATTTCTTCTTCATTCTTTGATCACTGAATTAATAATTTAAACTGTATTAGTAAATCATAGTATTGTTAAGATTGACCTCAGTGCCATTTGTCGGTTGTAGAGCATTTGAATAAAGATTTTGGAGTATGATTTGCTCTGTCTTTTGTACTTAGGAACACCAGGACAAAAACCTATCTGCTTCTTTATTTTACTCTTCCAGAAAACATTAATTTTAGAAGCTTAAATTCCCATGCTGTGGTGGCATGGGGTCCTTCTACATTTCCCATTTATACATTCCACATGCCAAAATTATGAATAAGATTGCTGTAAATACTGATAAATAAATCTGTGAAAACCTCTGAATATGTGCTAGGGGTTTATTAAGGTCAGGAAGAGTTAAATACATGCTTAACCAAGAAAATATTTGTCCTTGCTGAACTGGGAGCTTCATGGTTAAAGGAATAAGTTATACCCAACTCTTTAAGAATATTTCTCTGTAGTATAACACTTCTTGCTTTGAAGGAATAAGATGTAAGATGCAACTTCAATGCCTCACAGCTTCATTTTAGGGGACGTATATAAATGTATCTTCAGAGCAAAAGCTATACTCTTCTGATTTTAATGGGCTTAACTGTGGCTGAAGTAACAAAATAAGGAAAAAAGAAAAAGACTGACATATTTTTAATATTTAAATATACTATTTTAATATAAAATAACAAAAATGCTTATTTCCTCTGTATGGCTTACTGTATTTTTTCTAGAATTTATTTTAATGTAAAAGAAATACAAATATTGCCTCTTTTATAAGTTTGTCAGTAATATACCTTTATTATAGTATACATTTCTATGTTGAAAACAGTTCCCAAAATGTTGAGTATGTTTAAATTCTATCTGTTCAATAGATTCTTTATATCTCAGGTTAAAAAAAATATGGAATAATCATGAACTGCAAATAGGTGATGTTTAGCAAAATGCATTGCTTCTTGATTAGAATATTGCTTCATTCTGACCACTAGATGGTGTAAAGCTCTGCACGTATGTACATCTGCATGGGAATGTATTGATACAGTTATCAATATTTTTCTGACCAACAGATATTTCCTGGACTGATTCTCTCAGACATTAAGCCTGCCAAACGAATGAAGTTCAAGACAGTATGCTACCTACTTGTTCAGCTCATGCACTGTCGTAAGATGTTCAAAGCAGAGATCCCTTTCTCCAATGTCATGACATGCGAGGATGACGATAAGGTAACCCATGTAGGCTCTTTGCTGCATCAAGCAAACCTGCTCTGAGAACATATAGGGTGACCTGACCAACTGATAGAGGAGTTTCTGGTGCTCCTGCTGGAGCTAGATCTGTCTGATGCCCACAATCTTCTCACAGTAAAGACAGAACTTAATTATAACAGGCCTCAAATTTGGAGCTCCTCTTGAACAAGCCAGCACAGGTGGCCTATGTGGCTTTTATTAAGGGCTTCCTTCACAGGAATTAAGAGATTCTGAAGCTTTTTCTACCGTTACCAAGAGCTGTTCTTTTGCATTATGAGTCTATCACAGTCTGAAGCTGATGGCAGCAAATCCAAAATAACAGAATAATTTTGTAGCTCCAGAGAGTTCTCTAAAAAATGAAAGGCAACTGATTAGCCAAAAAACCTTAGTCCTTAATTAACCCCTAATATAAATCCTAAATACAAAAGTCATTACAAAGAGGGGTTCCCTGCCCATGACAGGAGGGTTGGAACTTGATGATCTCTTCCAATCCAAGTCATTCTGTGATTCCATAAGTCTCTAATACAACTATGAATACAGCTTTCTTGAAAGGCTTGTAATGCCATAACTTAGAAGTGTTTTAAGTACTAGTGGCCTTGTTTGCTTCCTTTTCTTTGTGTGGATCTACCTAGAAGATAGATCTACCTACTATTTATGGAGAACCAAACTTTTGAAGAATTGCTCACTCCATTTTCTTCGCCAGAAGATGGCAATATTACATATGACACTCTACCAGCACTCCAAAGCAGGGCATGTGTGCATTGGAGTCATCGATTCCTTTTGACTGATTGCTCCATCTTTCTTCATTTATTGAAGATTAAGGCTAAACCTTACTTTCAGAAAGCATTCTAAATTTTATATTTTGGATTTTACATGTGCTTTTGTTTATTCTGCAGGAAAATGTGAGAAAAGTCTGTCAGTTAATTTAAAACAGTTTCAGTGAAGACTATCAGCAACTCCAGATTTGATTTTGAAATTGGCCGTGTACAAGGCCTTCCAACTGTGAATTAGTACTGATCTTTGAGTATTTAAAAATAGTAATTCACACATTATTTAAAGTATATGCAATACTTTACAATGTGTCTTGTGTATAAATATACGTATACATATATATAAATATATATATGTGTGTGTAAATACGGTAGTAGATGCAGAAAATCCCAATATAGGGTTGCTAGGGATCTGATGAAAATTTTCTAATATCAGAACATTTGCAGTGAAGTACTGCAATGCTATCTTTAACTAAACCAGTTGTACTGAGCTTTTGTACCTAATAGATAAAATTTATTATGGGGCATGATATATGATTTTAATATAAATACACTGTGTTGCAATGCAGGGTTTTTTCAGAGATAAAAATCCTCAAATAATGTAAAACAAGCTATGGCTATAAAGGCTTTGAAGACAATACATTGCTGTAGCAGACATTTATTTAATTTCTGAGAAATAAAAATACTGGATATTGATCACATATACAACATAATGTAAATGTAAAACAATAATGGAGATACAAATAAGAGACCTAGTAACAATAATTATCTATATAGCAACACTAACTTTGACCCTATTGGCAAGTCGCAGAATAGATAATATAATTTATTCCATATGTCAGAATAACTCGCATCATCTACCATCATTCCACACTTTAAAGCAAAGCAGCATTTTCTTTTTTTTTTCCTTGTAAATGCTATTTTTCTCACCCCTATTATTATGCTATAGGCTTAAATTTGGATTATAAAAAATCCCCGAAGGTGTACTTTCTGCTGCACCTTCAGCAACACATATGCAAACTAATTGTTATCTTTAAAATTGTATATTTGTGACAATATTCCTGAAAGCACTCAGTTTCCCTACAAACTTGTGGGACAAATGTCTTCTGCCAGCAAACAACTTTATCTCAGTTTTGAAGCATTTGGAATAGTTGCTTGGCTGGCAATTTAAGATTTCTATTATGGCTAACAAAATCCAGATGATTGGATTTGAAAGCTCTAATCCATGTATGTCCACAAGGTCATTTTTCATGTTGAAACAGTTAGTTCTTACACCACAGACAACAAGTAATGAGAAGAAAAAGTAGCCTTGTAATAGTTTAATGGTGGTATGACCTGCTCTCCACGTATAAAGCCAGCTAAACAGGACTTGGAAAGTTATTTTATCTTTGCCAAGGTCCATTCTTCTTTATGATCAGAAAATTAAAAATGCTTCATCTAGAAAAATTATCTTGTCAAAATATATATTGTTATCTAGACAGACTTGGACAGTAGGACTTCTAGAATGATAGAATGGTTAGAGTTGGAAGGGACCTTAAAGATCATCAAGTTCCAACCCCCTGACAGGGGCACCTCCCACTACAGCAGGTTGCTCTAAGTCCCATCCAGCCTGGGCTTGACCATTCCCAGGCATCTACAACTTCCCTGGGCAACCTGTTCCAGTGCCTCACCACCCTCACAGTAACGAATTTCTTTCTAGTGTCTAATCTAAATCTCCACTCTTTGTGTTTAAAACATTATCCCTTATCCTGTTGCTACACTCCCTGAAAAGCCTGGTTATCTTCAAGACATCCGGAGCTCTGTGTCTTCAATCAAGAAAAAAATCTAATTATATTTCTAGGTAAAGTCACACTGTTTCAAATCAAACTGATTATTTCCTCAGTGGCAGAGAAGTCTCAGGGCAGTACATAAAGACAATTTCTGCAGATGAGGATTGAAATTCTGCAGCATAGTGAGGGGTTTCTCATTGATTGTAATGAGGTTGGGATTTCTGTTAAGGAGTTTTTAAAAGATGGAGATAAGAACTCTTGTTGTTGCTCTACTTAATGAGTTCCTCATCCTGGCTATGACCTTGAGATAATATGAACAGCAAAGAAAAATTTCAGTGTTAATGTCTGTGCTTCCTTCTTTATCTGTGCTACAGAGGAGAGCGTTAAGGACAGCCTCTGAAAAACTCAGGAATCGTTCCTCTTTTTCTACCAATGTTATATACAACACTCCAGGAACTCGAGTGAACAGATACATCAGTCGTTTGATAGAGGCCCGACAAACTGAGTCTGAGATGGCTGACTTGAACTTCATTACCCTGAAGTATAAGCAAATTGAGCGTGAAAATAAAGTAAGTTTTTTTAAAATTATTTCTACTGATTTCACTGACCATGATCCAACAAGCAGTGGGGTTTTTGTTTGCTTTTAGACAATATTTAGATTCTACTCACTATATTTAAATAATCATCTGAACTGTCTCTCAGTTAAAAGGGAGACATTATCTCCACCTTCTATGAAAGCACTTGCAGAGGATAAAAAGACCATTATCTTACTACTCATCAAGATGCCCCCCCATAGAATCACATAGCCTGTGTTTTGGCCTTCGTTTTGCTTCTCCAAACTGCCCAACCCGCATTACTTCTTTGATGCTGTCTGGTAGCAATGTGTCTGCCTACTGACTTGTCTGAAATGGAGATGTGAGATGGTTCCCTCTGCGTATGTAACATGATAAGTGTTGATCCTATCAATCCTAGAAAATATTAAAAAATCTTAAATCTCTGGTTGTGATCGTATGTCAATGTCACTCTGCTGAAAGCAGTGGACTTATTCCAGACTGATAAGTATGCATGTAAGCTAACCAATTAGAGGTGTTTGTTCCTACCTTGTATGATTTTTGTTTGTAAATGCAAATTGTTTCAATATTAAAAAAAATTAAAATTCTTTATGTGTTTGAAAAATAAAAAGTGTGATATGATTTTGGATTGATTTGCAGTAACATTTATGTTTCCCCTGTAAGTCACTTGGTAGTCTAAGATGTCACCACTGTTTCGAGTAAGAAGTCTGTGTGCCACATTGGACTTAATTTCTTTAATGTTTTGAGTATTAACTTTGATTTCAAGTTTCCACAGTGACTTATTATTTAATTGTAATTGTTTTCTTTCAAAATAATAGAGTCTTTTGTAAATGAAATTGAAATTTGGATCTGTTCTAAAAACTAAAGGATGATGGCTCAGTGGAATCAAAGACAGCAAATGCTCAAAACAGCTGCCTCCAGACCATCTATTAATGTACTGGTTAGAGCAGCTGAGGTTACAGGACTCCTTTAAGGCAACACCAAGGTTTTTGGCCTGTTTTTTTGTGATGAATAAGTGGAGAGGGAGGAGTGCCACCTCTCCTGGTTCAAAATGGCTGAACCATTTTTGCTCTGAAAGATAAACTTAGGTCTGAGCCGAACCCAGATTTGACTAGTTACAGGGTGAAAACTAAACAGCTAGACCAACAGGAGCAGCTGAAAAAGAAGCATCGCAGAAAATGTTGTGTAGACTTGCCTCATCTTTTTATGTGTGTGAATTAAGCAATGATTATTTGTATGCTTGTAAAATGGGTAGGGGCTTGTTTTATTTTAGCCTAGAGTTCTTTATTACTGAGAATGGACAAGCGTGGGTGGCTAGGTATGTAAAATGCTCACTGTCTTAATTTCTTCCTTTCTTTTAATAGTACCACCAGCTTCAGGATGAGTACTTCACCAGTGCTGTAGTTCTTTCACTAATTCTAGCTGCCTTATTTGGCCTTGTCTATCTTCTAATAATACCACAGTAAGTTTCTGTCTTTTTGCTATTATAATTCAAATTGGAACATCTTTAAGCATCCTGCACAGGTCAAAAGATTAATGTCTTTGGAATGGGAATTAGCTCCCAGGTCGGTATACCTAACTGTTACCTCGTCCATTTGTCCAAAGGAGCCACATTTTGATCTTATTTTAAACAATTTCTTCCCTGTTATCTCTTTTTTTTTCTTTTTTTTTTTTTTTTTTTTTCTGTAGAAGGATGCTCTTAGAAGACAAAACCACTAAAATTCGCTAAACTAATTTAAAGCTGTAAAGTGCTAAACTTTTTAAAGCTGTAGCTGCACTACAAACAAAGACATTATTGCAGCTTTTCTAAAGATGTTTGTATTGGCTTTGGATGAGGTACTTCAAGTAGCAATGTACATAAAGGTATTCAGAGCTGAAGGGAAACTAAATGCAGAAGTATCCATCCAGCTTTTTAACCCAAATCTATAGCATGCATTGACGCTTTTGGCATTGATCCTGTCACTACACAAACTGCCTAGTGTATAGTTTGGCCATCACCACAGCAGTTACAGTCAGACCTTGGCTGCACTAATGCAGACATAACCAAATACTCATGATGTATTTTGGGGGTGTGTGATGCCTATTGTTGAGTGATATAGGTTAGTGATGATTTCAGATTTTGTCAATTCTGTGTGAATGCTTACTAAATAAAAAAAGAATTAATTTTCACTTTTAAATCTAGGGGTTATGATAAGTAAATAGAATTGTGTTCAAAGTATAAAAATTATTAGTAATAAGCTTTTTCAGATGAGAACATCAAAACATTCAAAAGAAGCTTCACTCTCTTTTACTAATTATTAGGATTTCAATGGGAATAGTGCTGGCCGCAGGATAATGCTGTTGAAAATCCTGTTTCAAATTCTGGTGTTTTTTATTCACAAATCTGCACTCAGAATAATATTTACACCTATATTCTATTATTTCTAATTGAAAGCTTGAGAAACATCTTTTTTTTTTACTTTAGTAAGAATGATCATCATTTAAATTTATTATACAGTACTTCTCTTCTGAAGAATTCAGTCATTTACAAAAATCATTTAACTTCCAGACTAATGTCCTCTGCTGACTAATTGAAGCATAGTTAAGAACTCTTTCACCTACTTTTAAAGTAAAGCCCAGCCGCAGTACATGGCAATTTAGAGCAGGAAGAAACAAAGAGTATTAGTGTAGTTGAAACTAGAATGAATTTCCAAGAATCACATGGTATCATAGTTAGCAACCTTTCCAAAAGTTACTGTCACTTAAAACAGTTCATGCTCTGATCTGACAAACACACAAGCTCCAGTAGAACATGAGCACCGAAGAACACGAAGATGGACTGGTTCATCACTGGGTTAATTAGAAAAGCCATCCACTGAATGGTCTCAAGTTCTCTCTTCCAGTGTCTGTTGGTGATAGCTTCATACAATCAAATTACTAGTCTTCTGGGGCTTTTTCCTTGCTGTGACATGGATACAATCATGAGGTATTGCAAAATTTCCCCTCTCTACAGAACTTTGAGCTTTAAGTTGCTCTACAGATTGCCAAAGTAATTATGACAAGAGAATGCAAAAGCCAATACAAGAAATGAAATGTGTTACTGTAATGGGAGAAATTATAATAATGGTTTGACATGTATCACAGTATTCCAAGGAGGTTCAAAATCTAGAGACAAGAAGATATTGTAAGAAAGCCAGTTGCTGCAGAAAGCAATGGGCTTGACATTCTCACAATTTGTATGATCATCTGAGCAGAACAACTTCTCAGCTAAAGACGTATTATATATCCCTAGATGGTATTGGTGAAAGTAAGGCTATGTTACTGTCAACCTAAGCTGTGCAATTAGGGCGGCACAAGTGCAGTGTAGCCACTAAAAGCCCTGATGATGAAAATTTCTGTTGTCTTGCACTGGGTTTATTTTTAAAAATCAGTATAGCCTTTGTTACTAGTGCCAACTCAAATCTCTGTAAGGGTTTCACTCAACACTCGTGTCAGTTGCTGGCTGTTGCTGCCTTAAAAGATGCAGTTGCAGTCATATACCCTGCATTTTTTTTTCTAACATTACTACCATCTTGAATACAAGTAAATTCTCTAAAAGCACAAGAGAGACTGCTGTCTATTAATACTTGTATCTGACACATCTGGAGTCATGTCCCCATTTTGGGTACACACACTACATGACAGAAATTTCCTTATTTGTGTATTGGTGAGAATTGTTACATGAATTTGAAATCAGAGCCAAATATGGATAAATTCTCCTCAATTCTGCAGAATTGCACTCTTCTACTGTTAGAAACCTTAAAAAGATTACTGTAAGCAATCGATCCCCAGCAATGGTCAAGGGTATAGATACATATATGACATAAGCTACATATAGCTCACGCCTTCTGTACTGGCTGGGTTGTTCTCCCAACGGAAAAGAAGGTGTGAAGTTCATATTATGCTGCTGTCATACAGCTCTGGTTCCATGGCTATCTTGGGGCCAGGCTGTCCCTGAACATAAACCAAAGCACCAGCACTTGTGGACCTATTTTTGCCAGCTTGTTCACCTCCATAAGGTCCTGTTCCAATAACACAGGTTTTCTGGAGGAGGGAAGTGTTTGGTCGGCACCCCTCTTCTCACAAAGAACAAGCCTATCTTGAGAGAGCAGTAGAGGGAAGATTAAGAATTTAAAGAATTGTTGTAGCACGTTTGCAAAACCTAAGATTTTTCTAACCATTGAGGAAGACTCAAAAGGAAGGAGTTGCTTTGTTGCATTACAAGGGATCCCAGTCTTGTTTGATTTTATTTGACCTGGTAAGTTACTGAGTTGCCAGACCGCTGATTTCTGAATCTTTAAGGAGGGATTACAAGGGGAAAGCATCTGGTTACTGTTACGCAGCTGCCAAGGCTAAGTAATTGGGTTACACAGACAACTTACAAGAGTCATCATGCCGAATATTCTGCCCTAATCTAAAATTAGAAAGTGTTCCTCCTAACACACCATAGAGTTGAATTTTTGAGGTGCTTTGATCTCCATGCTGAGGCCAAAGTTCACACCATATACAAGAGCATTTACGGATTTCTCATTATTGAGAACAGTGCATTTCACTGTGAAGTTTTGTCTGCAATGGTCAGTATTACAGCAAGGGTGAGGGCAAAATCCTTCACCATGCATCAAAAATACCATTTCAGAAGGACCCTGGTGCTGTTTGTTCCCATCTGCTACTGAGTTGCATTCCTTTACTTCTATTGTGTTTTGATTCTAGGAGTACCATAGTTCTTGTTCTTCTGGTGTTCTGCATATGTTTCCTAGTGGCTTGTATTATGTACCTACACGTCACACGAGTACAAGTAAGTTATTTAAGATTTTACGATTATTCTTACGTTTGGTGGCTGTGCTTTGTTTGTTCTTTGGAATATGGAGCCATCAGTGTATGTTTCACAGTCTGAAATCTATGTGCTTTCCAAGTTCATTGCTGAGTAATGTATTGGGCACTTCAAAAACAACGATGTTTGATCTGAAAGCAGACTTTTTACATTAGTAATTGTTACAGCAGTGTAGCATTTAGTGCCATTAATGCTATGCTTTTTGTCTTTTTCGCTACATCTTCCCTCAACACCTATAATTCGCTCCTGAATCATTCCAATGTTCAGATAAACAGCTTTAATGTGACTTTTTCTGCATTCTGACTACGGAGCACATTAGTTATCCCTTCCATTCTGACTGGGTGTAAAGTCCTGCTAACTTCCCCTCTGTTTTCAAAACTTTTCCTGCCAAAGCAGCAGCTGTTTTCATGGTAAAGCACAATGTTTTGCACACACAGCCCTTGACCTTTTAAAAAGTTCTAGTAATGATTAATTCTCCTGCATTGCATTTTCACAACAGTAATGATGCAGAAAGACATTTGGTTGTTGGAAGAGAGAACCTGGTCTGCCAGATCAGAATGAAGCATCTACAGACTAATTTTCTGACTAAGGAAATCTGTAGTGGTTTAATCTAAATTTCATCTTTTCAGACAGATATCAGGAGAAAGCACCTCCACAGTTAATCAGCTTTGCTGATTAGCATACATGCATTTTTAGTTAAGAAAAAAATGGCCTTTGGCAGGAGGAAACTAAGTCTTTTCATAGAAACACAAATATATATAAGCAGAGTATCTGGTACAGAGCAGATCTGTATTTATAAACTTACACAATTATTTTGGAGTAATTTTGATGATCTCTTTTGTTTCATAAAGGCACAGTAGTTTATCATTTGTTGTTCTGTTTATGGACAGCAGAAACACAGTTTGTATGAAATTACTCCTTTTTATGCCATTTCCCCGGGGCTAGTGCAAATTTAAGATTTGTTCCAGCTGTTTTGGCAGTCAACAGACTGACTGAATTTATTCCAGGTTTCTCTAGAGGTTCCTGTTCCTTTACAGGATCAAATCCACCATTAGAAAAAGAAAGAAATATAAAAACTCAGAATATCACAGTTTGAAAAGTTTGTGGTGAAAATTTGTTTTATATGATAAATAAAAGATAATGAATATACTATGTACAACAAATATAGACTTCTAAACCTGTCATTCCTCTATTTTAATCAATCTTCCAGCAATTATTTGCTATTTTACATTGGACAAGTGACTCAGCTTCTCCATGCTAATGTTTTAATAATGTTTTACTGTACCTGTTACCTAGCATTTTGGGGATCTGATAGTACTTACTTTGTCAATAAAATTCTACAAATAAATAATTTTTTTAAAAAAAGAAAATGAAGCCCCAAATGCTACGCTATCATAAAAGAGCAGGTGTGATCTTAGAATAACTAAAAATCAGAACTTTAATTCTTTTCAGTGTCAGTCAGAGTTTTAATTCAGACATGTCTCATACCTTACCTTTTTAAACCAATAGCCTAGCATGTTTACATTTAGAACACATATGTACCCAATAAACAAAAAGGTATCTATGCAACATGTCTTTGAAGCTGCATTTTGCTTTGTCACTGTTAAACATGCATCATTATCTTTGATCTATGGGGATTCTCTCTTTAACAAGCAGTTGATTCACCTATAACTATCTCAAACTTTTAATTCATGGTCACATACAGGAGAAATGTCTTTACATATGTGGAAGAAGGGTTGTAGGAGTTTCAATACATGATTATTCCTGTGCCAAGGCCACAGAAGCCCCTGTCTTTAAGTACTTTGCTGCCAGCTGGAAGCTGTGCTTGTGATGTACATGATACCCATAAAATAAAGCCTTTTTGTCAGGATTGGTGACTTTCATCCAGAAATTAGGTGTTTTCTTGCTCCATTTGATCATAAATCAAATCCAGTCTTGATAAAATGAGGAGCCTCCTCCTTTTAAGGGACACAGGATTGTTCCCCCTTCAAATCTGATTGTTTCCTGGAGTTGATTCTTGCCCCTTGAAGTCATTGGAAGAAGTCCTGTGGTCTGAAAGACATATCATGTATCCAGTAGATAATTGATGCCACAAACATTCTTAATGCAAGGGGAAAAGAAGGAAAGTAGTATTCCCTGATACCCAAGTAGATTAGTATGACTGGAACAAGCATAAATACTAGAGCCTGAAAGACTTATCCTTCCTCTCTCACCTTCTGTCACTGACTTTGTATATGCTCAGAGCAAAAGCACTTCACACTTCATGGTGATGGAGTCAGGGTAAAAATAGAGATGAGCAAGAGATTTACAAGACTCCATTCCACCAGACATCTTTGTTCTCTACTGCTTTTTCTGCTCTGACAATTTCAATATTTTAGATGAGTCCTGATAATTAAAACCACCCTGGCATTTAACGTAACTATCATAGCAGAAGACACAAATAGCACTCCAAAATTGTATGCTACCACAGTATGTTCTCTTGGATCCCTATTTGTAGCTGATAATTTGCAAGGCCATATATACTTTGGGTATTTTCCCTATGGGAACAAAATCAAATGCCATCCTTATTTATTATTTGCATTATGAGCAGGCATATTACTAACCTTTCAAAGAATTTTACTTATAGTGAGAAATAATATATAGTAAAAATAATTGCACATTTAGTACTACAAAAATGCAATTACCATTAAAACATGTGTACACAACACATGCTTGTTTCATAATTTGCAGTGCAGACAAAATTTCTGTATCCCTTATTGACTGCTTTTTATAGACTGCTGAAAAATAACAACCCCACTTTAAAAAATATTTTAAATCTTTATCAGTAAGTCTTTTTTTTTTCTTTCTTAGTGTTTTCCAGGGTGCCTGACAATACAAATTCGTACCATTTTGTGTATTTTTATTGTGATTTTAATATACTCTGTGGCTCAAGGATGTGTGGTGAGTATTTAAACAAGTGTTGCTTATTTTAGCATTTTGTTTAAAGAACAACCTGGTATGAATTTGTTAAACACATACCATATTTTCGTCTGGTGAATTCCTACTCTTCTTATTATTCATACTTGCAGAACATGTTCCTCCAAAATTAAAGCCCTTTGCTATAATTTGAATTTCACTGCTCTGAGTCAGGATGTTGAATTATGAATGACAAAGCTATGAGCAAATTACACAGGTAATACCTAGTCAACACCTATATAAATTTTTGTCTCAAGCCTTAGAATCCGCTGTTATCACGTACTTTATGGGAAAGCTATTTTTAAATGTTCAACTTAGTTAATAGTTCAATGGCTAATATTTTGTGACAGAAAAAGCATGGTGTCAAACTACATTACTTATTTCTATATGGCAACTTATAGAACGTATTTCTGTGTAATAACAGGGGGATATTTTTAGTCCAGGCAGATCAAAAAAGATAACGAGGTCTTAAAATAGTATTGCATAATGAAAAGTGGTGCTTTAACTGTGCTACTTACATGATCTATTCCTATCTAGTGTCTAGGAAGGTTCCCTTGTATGAAGTGAACTTGCTCAATACATCTGACAATTGAGCTTCTTTTACTGTAGATTAGCAGCTAGTTCTACATGGTGGACTTGATTGTCAAATGGGGTTTAAATTTCCACCTAAATATTTGGCATTTAGTTGCCTTGTCAAATTCTAAGCACTTGATTTCAGCATTTTGGCTGCTAACGCTAATGAATTAAACATGTTAGGGTACCCAAAGGATAGAATCCTTACAAAACTAGCACACTAAACACAATTGGAAATGCTGAGAAGGCAGATGTCTCAAATCATGCCTCTCTGTGTGATTTAGGCGGTATGTTCTGACCAATAGAAAGACAGTGATTTCGTGAGCAATTCACAGTGCTTAGATGCCAAGCCCCTTATTTTGTATTTTGTCTATTCACTTGTCTCTGGACTCACCCTGAGAACATCTGCCAAGCTGATCCCCGTGAACTAAATGGGCAGAGGATCCCTTTTCTGAGAATTTCAATGTCCTGAGAGGTACCAAGTATTACGGATGTTCAGACATTTCTGGGAATTCCTGAACACCAGCCATTTGAATGACACAAAAGCCCTAATAGCACTCAGACATATATGTGGTTCTTAATACATCTGCATCTCTATGCATATAAACACAAAATGCATAGAGATGTGCATGCATCCAGTCTAGCTAGTATCTCGGCAAGTTCTGTGTATATGACTTTGGACTGAAATGAATATTATGACAGCTGGAACCTTTGTGCATCAGAGCTCAAAGATGTAACACTCACTTGGACCAAATGAAACAAGCACCATTTTGGCTACTTAAAGATGGTGAAAATGAGAACCAGACATCGTAAAGCATAAAGCAACGTTGAACACTGGTGGAAGAAGGCAGATTAGAAGTCAGAAGTTCTGGCCTCCAACAAGGCAGTTATCATTCAGTTGCAACTTAGAATAGGTCACAAATATAACTTTATCCTTTATTTAAGCAAAAATAGCCTGCAACCATTGAAATGCTTAGGAGAAATGTTTAATCAGTAGACAGTATTAGTTCCTGCAAAATAATACTTTTAGAATTCTCAGCTAGCAGAGAATCTAGGTGTAGAGGTTTCACTCATAGTTGTAGAGCAGATGGTATTTTCCTGGATGGATTGCACATCATTTATGAAGCCCTTAATGCATGCATATATTCTCAGGTGAGTTTAGTATGAACAACATTTTTAGAGATATTGAACAAATTCACATTTAATAGATTTTTCACTTCAGTCATCTCACTTCATAATATTAGCCATTGTGGGTCATTTTATCTGTTATGTATCATCTTTTTAAATGACTACAACACTCTGTAAAATATATTACTTAATCACCTTTCAGGTTGTCAGTTATTTTACAGCATGATATAATGTTTCATTATCAGTGGTTAGGATGAAATGAAAAGGTTAAATAACACATTTCAAAAGAGAAGCTTAATTACAGGGCATGGCTTATGTGATGATGCCTGTTAAAATGAATTTCATACTATCATCTCATTCTCCCCATTTATGCTAACTTGTGTCCTCTCCCTTCACAAGGGGTGGAGGTTGGAGCGCAGTTGAAACTGGAGGTCTAAGGACTTGCACTATTTGCCAGAAATTTCTCCTTTCCTTGGGTAACAACTCTGAGATGCGTACATGACATTGCCTTTGCAAGAAGTAGTTTTAATGTCCTCGAATTTCCCATATGACATGCACTAAAACTGTTTATTTCCCAGTGTAGAGAGAAAATGGAACTCCTTGAGTAAAGGAAATGGCAGACATAATTAAAAATGAAGCCTTGTATTTGAATCGCATGTGATAGCAGAAGTAGGTCTGAGGTCGAGAAAAGATATTATTCGTATTTAGTTTTTCAATAAAATATTACAATGTTTTATTTTACATTTGATTAATTGAAGTTGATACAATTTACATAGCCAATAAAGCAAACAGTTCTCTGCAAGAACCTTCCTCACCCACACAGTCACATAAAATGTTTACTCAAGTTCCTTAATTTTGCAGGAATATGTTGGCTTGAGACTCTCTTGGTTTTGAGCACTGAGAAGGAAATTATCAGACTTTAATTTGTTGACCTTACTGGCATCTAATGAAAAAAGAGCATTTCCCATCTAAAACTGAGTAAAGCCTTACAGGAAAAGGAGAGAGATACTAGGGCAGTGAGCTGGATAGAATGCCACGGCCATATTTTCCCAATTAGAAATGAACTACAGTCAGCCCCGATAGCAGCTGTATTTTTGTTTATTTAATATTTATCTTTCTCCCCTTCTTACCTCTCTTGTCTCTTCTAGGTTGGCTGTATGCCTTGGGTTTGGAATACCAATTCCAGCAGTTCAATAGTTATCATTTCTCCTGGTGGAACAAATAAAACAATGAATGAACTTCCATGTGACACAGCCCACTATGCTTTTCTTTCCTGTGTAGTGGGGACTCTCACCTTGGCAGTATTTCTACGTGTATCTTCCTTGCCAAAAATGGTTCTCCTGCTTTTTGTTACAATTTTGTACATAGTTATTCTGGAACTCAGTGGTTACAGAAAAGCAGTGGGGTGGGTATCTTGCAAAGTTAAAGCAATGGGTATATATGTGTAGATAATCACGACATTGACCATTCATCTGTGAATTGTCCTCTAGCATGCAGTGCTGCTTAGGGCTATATGCTCAGTAAAGCATAAGAAATATTTAAGCCATCCTCTCACCAGCAACTTTAGGAGTTGTAAAATCCATCTTGCCCCATTATTCTGTAGTTTTATGCTAGCATACCTCAGCTGAACACACTGCAGTCTAATAATATGAAATAGAAAAACACTGATACAAGCTTCACTTCCTTATTTCTGCATCTCTCAACTAATTCCAATTTAATTTAATCTTATGAACCTTTGAGTATCTATATATCCTAATTAAAAGTGTGCGCACACATTACAATAATGTATAGCATTATAAAATCCTCAAGAAGTTGAATGTTGGTGTGATGCAGTGATCAGATTTATTGTCACTCATCTCCCTGCCCTTATAAGCCTCTTCAGAAAAGGCTAGTAATTATGGGGAACCCACATGTTCTAAATTAAAGGTCTGATAGTAAAAATATGCAGTGTTAGATGTTAGAAAACCTGGAATAAACCATTTACTTTCTTTTTATTTTTAAGGGGTGGTTCCTTTTATATGCATGGCTATGAGCCAATACTAGCCATTTTGCTATTTTCTTGTGCTTTGGCACTGCATTCCAGACAGGTGGACTTGAAGCTGCGTCTGGACTACCTCTGGGCTGTGCAGGTAAGTTGTAAGACTTTTCTTTCTAGTTTACATGCACACAAAATGATGCCTGACTTTTTGAATTCGCTCACAAGTACTTTCAGAACAAATTAGGACTGTTAGCAATAGAAACATGAGATAAAGAAATTAAATCCATTGGGATTTTTTCATCTTATAATAGAAAAAAGGGGTGAAAATGAGTTGATGTTCAGGTAAACTGAAAAGCAGCAAATAAAACTGATAAGAGGAAATACTTATACCCATATCACGCAATGAAGCTATGGAACTCTTTCCCATAGGAAGATGAGAAATTTATTTAGATAGCAAGTACATGTATCTTTTTTCTTTTTTTAATGTATTTCTTAACTATCATAATCACAGCAAAACCTATAGAAATTATATTAGCCATAAGCAGGGGCATCATGAAATATCTACCTCCTGTCACAACTCTCAGCAGTCTTATTCCCACCTCCAAAGTGTTTCATACTGGCCCCTGAGGGAAGGAGAAAGTTGAAGAAGAAGTAAGTTTGTTTTGATGGAATTTGGAAGTTGCCTTTCTGATAAATCTTACACTTTTGTAGTTCACAGAGGTCACATCCCGTTCTCACCTACGTACTGTTTACTGTGATGTGGTGACTGCATAAATCATCACAGTGCTAGCTATTACATGTAAGATTAAGACTGGAACACATTAGTTAAACATATCCCTGACTCTACGATGTTACCTGGAATGGAGAAACCAGGAAAGACTTGACTCTAGTATCTTCTACTGTTAAGTTTTTCAACCTAACAGTTACGCTCTGTTGTGATTTTTTTTATGTCTTTATTTCCAAGATCATATCTACCTTCTTTATCATTTAGGTTTATCTTGTTCTATAATTTCTGTGAACTCTGGGCTGTTTAACTGAGTAAACAATACATGATTTAATTTTTGCCCTGTGACCTGCAGTATTGATGGATGTAATGCCTGTCAGCCTCAGAAGTTTGGTTTTGGACAAATTGATAGTGGTTTCACCTGCTGTGATGCCAAATATAGTTTCCAGGTGGGAAAAACGAAATGCCTCCACTTTGAAATTCAGAGCAGCACATAAATAGTTGTATAGCAGCTAGGCTGGCACATGGAAGAGCTATGTGAATGCCATATGACCTGTGAACACGAGACCTTTTGTATGTTATCCTAGCCATGAATTAGTGACAAGCAGAAAGATACTGTTTTGCTATTCTGTGGTTTTTCAACAGGCCAAGAATGAGTTCTAGCATCTTAAATGCTTTTCATCATTCTAGCTACTGTGACTTGCACAGTGAATTGTGCATCTCTAAGGAACGTACTGCTTAAAGATTCTTAGTTTTAACTTGGCTTTTAATTAGTGATCAATTATTTTAAAAAAAAATCAAATACAGGAAACTAATGAGATGCTTGCTGAAGGACCAGAACTGGGCAATAGCAAAGAAAGAAATTTTTCTGTTCTCTTGGGGCCACATTTTACAGAAATACCTAGTCATCTACCACGATTGTTAAAACCATTGTGCGCTTACTCCAAAGGACAATAAGGGGAGTTAAGACATATGCCTGTCAGATTTCAGTAATGTCCAGCAGCATCTTCGGGTACCATTTCAAAAGTGCATTTCTTCTGAAAAGATCAAATGCCATTTTCAGATTTTTGCAATTGTGAATCAGCTACTTATGTGGTACCATCTTGTCTGTGACATTTGCATGATAATAATCAGCAAGGAAAAAAATCAGCTAGGTAGAAAATTCAGAAACTAGTGATCACCATAACTACCATTCTTTGAAATCAGTATGCTGGGTAGATGCTTGGCCTCCTTGATGATCTGGGCATATACCTCGTTATTCTCAATTCCACATGGAAGACCTATTCCCTGTACAATCAATAATAGTGGATAACATATTGTAAGAATGTTGTAAGAACAATTGTAAGGATATTGAATACAAGGGTTAATTAACATATCATGCAGAAGTATCATCGTGATAGATGTTACAGAAGTGGTTATGGTCCTTACTTATTCACGTAAAAAAACGTTATCTTTTTGCTTTTGAGCACATTAATAATCTGAGTATTGAAAGCACTGGGAATACTGTTGGTTTGGAAAGATCTATATGTTAAAACTGCCTTTGAAGAGTAAGCAAACTCCAAGCTACTAATTGTTTGTCAATCTTTACCAGGAGTTGGGAGTAAAAACCACCTTCCTGAATGACAGTTTTCTCTAGCAGCTGGATTGCAGCTAGAGCCCTGTATATGTTTAAACAGCATCTTGGTTGTGCTTCTCTACAGTAGCAGTGCTACTTACCCTTGAACCATGTTGGCTTAACTTGGTTACATTCTTGGTAGCAGCCAGGGACTGTGGAGATTTTACTCTGTTTTACAGAATGAATGTGTTGGTTCTTTGTGCAAGCACTTAATTGCATGAACCACTGCTAGACCTGGAGACACACCTTCCAGTAACCAGCCACTGCTGTGTGACAGATGTGCCAACATGTATTTTTAGGAAGCTTCTCAGTTGTTGGCTTGCAAATGGGAGAATTTCAGACTCAAGGGCTATTCTGGTAGTTGAAAGCACTTTGCATACTTTTAGCACGGCTCATTGTGGGGGTAATCCTGTAAAAATGTAAAAAGAAATTCATAGGTATTTTCATTTACTTCATCATGAACAGCAAACAGTCTAGTACTAACTAAATGACATTTTAAACACTGAAAGTATTCTGAAATTAATACAATTATCAATAGGAATATATAGATGTTCTGTGGCCTATGCAAAGGTCAGAGGAAAACCCATTTCCCTAGATTTTTTCTGCCATATCAGGAGGAAGATGTGTTTTTTTCCTGATATGTATGAGGTAATGAAGATTTCAAACAAGAAAAACTGATTTAGAAAAAAAGAAACAGTTTCAATAAAAGGGCATGTAATTTCTGTGCATCTAGGCTATGTAACCACAATAGAGATAATATCAGTATGATTTATGTGCATCTTGTGGAAAAAATACATTTTTCTGATTGAGATAAATTGGTAAAACATTTGTATTTGTACTTACAGTTTATGTGTCAATGGTGTTATAGGTTCTTGTTGATTTTGCTAGTTTTTTTTCTGCATGAAATTTAACATTTCTGAATATCACAATATATCCAGAAGAAACAGGCAGAGAGTTTAATTTTCTACTCAATGTGGTTGAGTAACTCATATGACAACAACTGTGAATAGCAAATATAGGAGCATTTTACTTATTTGTGATTGATAATCCCTTTTGCTTATGCAAGTTTTTCAACAAAACTGGAAAAAAAAGAGAAAAAAGTGAAAACTGCCCAAAAAAATGGAGTTCCTCAATCACTCTGGATTCGTCAGGGGAGGAAAACAAGAATAATGCAATGATATCACTGATTGCTGCATTCTTTAGTGAATAATAGAATATCATTCAGCTGTCTTTTCTGATCTGGGATATTTGTAAAAAATATGTGTTTTACAGTCAGCAGGCAAGACTTGCCAGGTGTGCTTGCATTTCTTCTTTAAAATCTGGCCCTCTAGAAGCAGTGTGATGCGTCTCTTCCCTGTGTTTTTAGTGACACCTTCCGGTACAAAGATGATGTTTCTGAAGCACTCACGCCCAACTTTTTTAGCTGTCTTGAAACAGTGGGTTTTCATGTGGTAACTCTTCAGACAGTGACATTGCTACAGCATTTTTATGCTTATAAAACAGTCACCTAATAACTCAAAGTGATACAGCAGTTCAGACCACTGCATGAACAGAGGATGTGTAACCAGTAACCAGCACTGTAAAAACTGTAGGATGCTAAGTAACTTTGTAAAATGCAATAGCTGTTCATTATATTGATGTCAAAAGCCATACTACTAAAGCACATTCTAAATTTTGTCACCAGGTCTGAAACAAAAACAAAGCCTGCTTTTAAATATTGCAGCTCTGCAAATAGAGTTAAGTTCTGTAAAATGACCCAGCTGCCAAGAACACCAAGCAGGTATAGCAATAAGCAGAAAAAAATAAGCATCCTGGCCTGCATCAAAAGAAGTGTGGGAAGCAGGTCATGTGAGGTGATTCTACCCCTCTACTGTGCTCTTGTGAGACCCCACCTGGAGTACTGTGTCCAGTTCTGGAGTCCCCAACATAGAAAGGACATGGAACTGTTGGAACAGGTCCAGTAGAGGGCCATGAAGATGATCAGAGGGATGGAGCACCTCCCCTATGAAGACAGGATGAGAGAGTTGGGGCTGTTCAGCCTGAAGAGAAGGCTCCGGGAAAGACCTTATAAGGCCTTCCAGTACCTGCAGGGTGCCTACGGCAGAGATGGAGAGGGACTCTTTGTCAGGGAGTGTAGCAATAGGATGAGTGGCAATGGTTTTAGACTAAAAGAGGGGAGATATAGGTTATATACTGGAAAGAAATTCATTACTGTGAGGGTGGTGAGGCACTGGAACAGGTTGCCCAGGGGAGTTGTGAATGCTCCAACCCTGGAAGTGTTTAAGGCCAGGCCAGATGGGGCTTTGAGCAACCTGATCTAGTGGGAGGTGTCCCTGCCATGGGCAGGGTGGGGGGAACTTGATGATCTTTAAGGTCCCTTCCAACTCTAACCATTCTATGATTCTGTGATTCTATTCTTGCCTGTGCAAACATCTCTCTGAACCACAGGTGGACTCTTCTCTCCCTTTTGGATAGAAAGTGCCTGACCTGAAATAGGCACTAAGAGCACTTAACCTACATTCCCCTTGTTCTGCTGTTTGCATAATTTGTCTCTATTAGGTTTTGCTACCTTTAGTATTATTCAAGGATCGTTGCTACCCCATGGTATTATCAAGGCCCTTCCATGACCTTAGTGGCTTTCATCTCATTTCTGTCAACTGAACCTTCTCAAAGTCAAAATTCTAGTTAAGTTTTGCATCCAAAGAGTGGAAGAGACACTTGCTAGGTGTGTTGGAAATGTAACATTCTACTATGTTTCTTAGAAATGGTGATAACCTTGATGCCTGCCCCTGCTTTTAATGGTATTTTGCCACCCCTGTAGTCCAGACTTTGGTGCTTTGGTTTGAGCCACTACCTCTTCACTCCAGAGCTCAGTTCTCATCCTCTTAGTCATGGCTGTGGTCCCATCATTGTGAAGATTGTCACACCCATACCTGCACACACAAGTGTAGTGTCACTGGCATTTCTCTCCCAGTAGTTTCATGACCATGTTGAAGCAAGATAGGCAGAAAATATCAAGGAGTTATTTAAAATACCAGACAACTACAATAGACCAATAGACTTAGCTGACCAAGCCCTGAAAATAGTCATCAGCCCAGAGACTCTAGCTTGAATTACAAAGGACTTAAAGGGATTTTGCTTCAAGGTAGAAGCATGGTATAGGAGAACTGTTCCTGCTCTGTCTTGCAGGCATGATTTTGCTCAGTTTTAATTTCAAAGGATGAATTAATGGGAGCTATTTGATTGCTTCAGCTAAGTTTTTGCTTTTTGGAAAGGGTATTTTTTTCTTATGTCCGCACAGGCAGAAGAAGAGAGAGATGATATGGAAAGAGTCAAGCTGGATAATAAAAGAATCCTCTTCAACCTGTTGCCAGCACATGTTGCACAGCACTTTCTTATGTCTAATCCAAGAAATATGGTAAACTAAGATAAAATTTAAATACATAGTGATGTTGTATGTGTGTAGCCCTGTGTAGCTTGGGTCAGCTGTCAATTGTATGTTTTCAAGAAGGCTTGGATGTACAAAACTTCATTCATTTTAAAAGGAAAAGTTTGCAAAAACTTGTGTTCAAGAATAAGATTGGGATTATTTCTTTCACTGTAGTGTCCTCATTCTCTGACTAATTTTAATAAAAACCAGAATAAGGGACTCTTGTTCTGGAAATATGTTGCATTGCCAAACCCATTCATTTAAAGTTAAAAACAGAGTTGTACACACTCAAGGAAGACACAGTAGCTTTTAACATGAAAGACTGCAGTGAATAAATGAAGTGGTTCAGGAGGTCCTTAACCATAGTCCTTATGGCACAGCTACCTGTATCACTGGGGTAGACACAATGGTCATAATGCTGCTCTTGAGAATTTGGATCAATGTATTTGAACCATACAAGATTGGGTTTACTTTCTATGAGCCCTCCAAATTCTGAAGCAAAAATCTTACTATACGGAACAACATTATATTGTTTATGTTGAATACAAGACTCTGCAACTCAGGGAAAGACATGGAGGAATGTCGTGGTTTCAGAGTTTAGATAGATAGAAAAAGTAAAATTGCAAAACAGAACTTTGGTTCGTTTTACCTCAAACCACAACAAGGAATGAGGCTGTTTTTGTGCTGGAGGGTAAAATTGTTCCATCTCTGATTAGTTAGAAAGTGCAACTATTTCTTATACAAATTTTCTGCAAGTTAAGACTTTCTAAAAAAGTTTTACCCACTGCTTTGATGTCTAACAGAGAAAAAGACTAAGTTGCTTTAAATGGGTTTAATAGTTTAGGTGTTACTTTTCATTTGTTTCTGAGTGGAGAGAACTTTCAACACTTTTATTAAATAAGGCTGGCTTTCTCTCTACTAAAAATGATGCCTTTTTTCCTAGCTGTTGTTTAGCAGTAGAATAACATAATAGTGATGCCTAGTTTTAGATTTATTTTTTTAAAATAAAAATTGTATCTGCTTATGAATTGCAGGACCTTTATTACCAGTCATATTCACAAGTGGGAGTGATGTTTGCTTCCATCCCAAATTTCAATGACTTCTACATCGAACTGGATGGCAATAATATGGGAGTGGAATGTTTACGCCTGTTAAATGAAATTATTGCTGATTTTGATGAGGTAAAGTATAAACACTTTGTCTTTTGACCATATTAGTTCTACCAAATTATTATCAGCAGAGATTATTTGTAGCAACTCAGTGTATCTTAAACTGCCTAATGAAACAGTACAGTAAATTTCCTTTTAATTGTAGTTGATGTTCACTGGGCTTCTCCAAAGTTCCTACAAAATTTTACTTGTGGGTACAAGAGTCTGACCTCTAAGTCCTCGAATATAGAAAGAGTATTCAAGTGTGAGTTAATGATATTTTTTTCAATGACCTCAAATTGGGCAAGACTCAACAAAAATAATATGGTTTAATCAACTTGCTGATAACTATGGTTGCTTGTCTAAAATATTATGTAATGTTTAACAGTTTTATGTTTTAAACAAAGCTTATGGACAAGGAATATTATAAAGACATAGAAAAGATCAAGACAATTGGAAGTACATATATGGCAGCTGTGGGACTCGTACCTACTTCAGGAACTAAGGTAAGAAGATGTTACATGATGGTCATTTGTGGAGGAACCATTCTCCTTCAATTTCCAGAAGAACATCAGAAACAAATTAAACTCTGTGTGGTTATAGATAGCGTGTATTACTTTACAACAATTTAAATCTGAAATTCAAAGAACAATTGTAGCCCAAAAAGAAAAGTTGGTATCCTAGCAGTGGCATATGTGGCTTCACTTGGGATATCATTAGCTGCATCTCTGGATTCTCGGCAAACTGGCATGTGAAGCTCCTAAGTCAGAGTGGTAGTGTTTTAAACCTGGTATCACAGATGCAGGGAATGAGCAACTCCAGATGTAATGAGTTGCTGCAAAACTAATATATAATATTAAAATGTGGTTATTTGTTTCTTTCTTCTATTGAAATCTGGGTGCAACCTACAATCAAAACCAGCAACTCCCAACTCCTATCGTGGACAAGAACTTAGTGCTAGGTACATCACTGCATTTTACCCTGGTCTCTCCAAATCAGCTCTTCTCTGTCTCTACTGCCAGCATTCTTTTTACCCCTTTGATTACTCAGCAATAGAAAAAGTCTAAGTCATTTCAGACCCACTAGTTCTGGGGCACAGTTCTTCTTCTATATCCTCATTGCTACTCCTGAGTGTGTTTCTCACCTTAAGTTTGTGTCTTGGAACAGAGATTTCCTAAGGTGTCCTAAGGACCTGGAAAAGCAGAGAACCCTGTGGACAGTATGCTGAATATATTGTATACAGAGTGCTATGCACATCCATAATTATATTAATAAAATGTATAAAAAATTAATAATATGAGGAATATAATGAAAATTAAAGTAATTCATGCACCTAGTCTGCCCAGAATTTCCAGGCATCTCTCCTCTGTTCTGATAGTCATGTACATATCCTATAGAGGTACACTAATTCTTATGGTTTAGCATTGCAAAATAACACCGAACTAGAGGCAAAACCAAAGAGGGCCAGATGAACTTTCTAGGAACACTTATCGGTGTTAAGTAAATAAAAAACAAGGCCACACTGAAATCAATTGCTAGAATCATGTTGGAGTATACCACATGCAAAGCATTTTATGATCTGCAAGGTATTTATAACTGATGCTTTCTTTTGTATCATTCCTGGGAACCTACAAATTACAAAATGGTATTTTTAAAACTCTGTTTATGCTGAACTGTTTGACTTCTGGGTCCTGAAGCAGGCAAAAAAATTGATCCTTTGAATTTGGTTTGTTGTGATCTCAGGCAAACAAGCAACAGCATATTTGTGTGTCTGCTATAAGTGCTCTTTGAACTATAATCCTGAAAACAAGTGTGTTATTGGGTAACTCTGGCAGTATATGTTCCAAAACCTAAACATGTTTATCTCCTGTATTTTATAGTTGCTAAGTGAAGGGTCAGCTGAGTTAGCCCATTACTGAAAATAGCACTCTGACCTTATGATAGTAATGCATTTTAAATCACTGGAGAAGGTCTTGAACTGGATTCTGCCTTTCTCTGAAATCTTGGGGAAATTTTTATCTTTTCTGTAGGTAGAATTTATTTAACATTCAGAAAACCTAAATATCTGTATGAAGCAGCCAATATTTTTTAATTTAACTTGGGTCTTCAGCTCTTCTGTGATCTTTTCCCACTGCTTGTGTGATGCAAACCATCAGAAATTATTCCCATTCTTTTGGCAGTTTCCCATTAGGTCTTCATTGTGCAGCTATGTATTAAAAATCCAATGATCCTAGATAACCCATCATGTGCAGATGACCGCAGCCACCCTGAGCTGCCCTACAGAGTTGTATCTGTTGATGGGAAGACATAAGAAACTTAAGTGCTTCTGGCATCCCCTCAGCCAGGGGTATCCCAGCTTCATCAGAAAATCAGGCACAACCTTATGATTGTGAGCCACCAGTTTGATAGTAGGATTCAGACATGAGCAGAAAGCAGTGGATGGAGTTAACTGCGCTCTTAACGGAAGATATTTACACACATAAGAACTCAGTGCCTTGATGAAGTTAAACATTTAAATCTCATATTTTGCAGGACTGTTGTTTCTGCAGCTTGACTTCAGCAGGTGACTATAGTAAATGCACATTGCCTCTGTCAAAAGGATTTTGCTGTAATGCTCTGGCCAGTTCTTCCAGTAACTATTTCTCTGATGTTTGAATAAATATATGCTTGACAGTTATACCATTAGGGCAGTACGCAAACCAAGCACTTTGTAGATCTTTTGCACAATACAAGTTCATCGTGTGAGTGGAGTTCTTTGAAATTATGTCTTTGATTTCACCCAGGTCCTGACTTCACCAGGGTCCTAATTTCGTGGTCTTCTTCAGTGCAGGTTCGAAAGAGTTTGCCAGTAATCCTTTTGAGAGGCATCTCAGTGCATCCAGTATTTGTCACCAATCCTCTCTCCTGCAACCCTGGGGAAATATTTTTTTTTTTTTTTTCAGGAAATAAAAGCATGGATCAGGAAGCAAAGAAATCGAAGGAGAAAGAATATAAAGATTAGATGATTGAATAAAACTATACACTCCTCCTTCCATCCTCCAGACATTCAGTATTCTTCTCCTTCACTGTTAGAAGTGTAGTCAATGTTCATTCTTGTTCTTCCTTTGTCTTGGTGAGGCTGGAAAAGAGTAGAGCTAGTTGACATTGCAAGAAGCAGAATGCCAGAGACCAGGGCAGGTAAATAAATGTATACTTCCTAAAACTTGGGACTGGCCCAAGGATGACTCATAATTTTTTGTTAGCACTTTGCTCTAATTTTTCTTGTGAAGGAACACTTTCAAACTGGGCTGAATAAAACACATAGCACCCTGTTTCTCAGGTTTCTCAGTCACTGTCAAGTACTCCATTTATACAATCTCACTATCGTGACAAAATCCAGTGTGCTCTCATCTCTTGCCAGCTGCCACAGCCCTGTTGTGCAACACTCTCCTGAAGCTAGACTGTCACTGACCCTGTATTTCTTTCACCATATCCTACCTTTAGCCCACTTTCACTTTGCAAATCTGTTTGAGAATTCAATTAAGAGCACAACATCAGAGCAACCATATTGAGTCAGGTTAAAGGTCTATTCTAGTAATCTGTCTTTAACTAGCCAATGGTAGATCCTGCGGGAAGGGCATGAGTTACAGGGCAACATGCAAACCTCTCTTTTCTACTTTCTGATGATATGCTGCTTAAGAAATTCTAGAGCTACAGATAATATCTTTTTAATATTTCATAGTAAATATTTCTTCCATAGTTTGAATCTAGCTAACTTTTGAAATCCAAAATATCCTCAGAAACAGAGTTCCACCATTTAATTAGACTGAAGTTCTTATGTTTGGGGGTTTTTGTACAAGTTGGCATTTGATTTGAGCCCTTCTGATTCTTTTTGCTGTAGTCCATTTATACACTTTAAAATCACTTCAGCTTGCCTGGAAAGGAAAAAAAAACAAAAAACCAAAAGGGGTGTTCCGCATTTTACAGGATTAAACCTGACAAGAATTTTGTTAATGGGAACAACATGCACCCCATGGAACTGGGAGCTAGCAAAAGCCCCAAAGGGAGAAGAGGGCAAAAACTACAGTTATTAATAATCATCAGGCAAAACAGTTTTGTAAGAAAGTGGGATGTATTCCTTGCCACCCTAACAACAAACATCTGCAGCTCTCTAGCAACTGAGTCACTTTACCATGGGAATTTTGCTTTCCATTCTTCCCAGAAATAAAAAAGAGAAAGAAAATTAAAAAAACCAACCAAACAAAAAAACCCCAAACTATCATTCAGTACTTGTGAAAAGAATGCAAGTGCTGTAGCTACCATCAAAAGTTTCTTTTCACAAACAGCAAAACGGGTTAGATTCTTTTCCTAAGCCATTCAGTCTAAACTTTTCATTGGTTTTCACTTTGGCGTTTTACCTGCCTCTCAGAACCATACAAATCTAATGTGCAATACAATTTTGTTTCTAGGCTAAGAAATCAATTTATTCCCATCTGAGTACGTTGGCAGATTTTGCAATAGAGATGTTTGACGTTCTTGATGAAATCAACTATCAGTCTTACAATGACTTTGTCCTACGAGTTGGTAAGTCACACTTCTATGATTACCATACAAGCAGAACATTGCTGTTTGTTGGCTTTCCCTGTGCTGTCTGCAAAGGATAACCTATCCTGCACTCATGATTAAAATTGAAAAGCCTCCTTTAGCAGTAAAGTCATATCCATATAGAAGGTCAGCAGGTTGGATGGTAAGCATCAGTATTAAAGAATTATAGCTGTGTCCAATTTGACTGTGTTTACTGAATCTACACACCCCTAAAAAAACTGTACCAATAAATTTATGCAATATTAATATGCCCGGTCTTGTGGATTACACAAGTTTAGCCTTGCTAAACTGTTAAAAACTGGGTCTGACTGTACTTAACTATTAAATTAAGTACTTAACTATTAAATTAAGTTGCATCTGCACAAGCTTTGTTGGCATTAAAAATGTGATGGGAGCTTTTTGTCCAGATACCAAATTACCTCAACCAGACCTGTTTTCTCCAACAAATCAAATTATAGCATCATAGAACAATTAGAATGGGAAGGGATCTTGAAGATCATCTACTTCCAACACCCCAACCATAGGCATGGACATGTTCAACTAGACTAGATTGTTTAAAGCCCTGTCCAACCTGGCCTTGAACACCTTCAGGGATGGGGCATACACAGCTTCCCTGGACAACCTGTTCCAGTGTCTCACCACCCTCATAGTAAATAATTTCTTCCTGATATCTGATCTACGTCTACCCTCTTTCCGTTTAAAACCATTACCCCTTGTGTATTGCTACACACCCTGACAAAGAGTCCCTCCCCATTCTTTTCTGTAGGCCCCCTTTAGGTAGTGGAAGGCCTCTATAAGGTCTCTGCAGAGCTTTCTCTTCTCCAGGCTGAACAACCTCAACACTCTCAGCATGTCTTCACAGGAGAGGTGCTTCAGCCCTCTGGTTATCTTCATGGCACTCCTGTGGACTCACTCCAACAGGTCCATGTCTTTCTATGTTGGGGACTCCAGAGCCAGACACAGTACTGCAGGTGGGATCTCACCAGAGCAGAGCAGAGGGGCAGAATCACCTCCCTGGACCTGCTGGCCATGTTTCTTTTGATGCAGCCCTGGATGCAGTTGGCTTTCTGGGCTGCAAGTGCACAATGCTGGTCCATGTTGAGCTACTCATCAACCAACACGCCAAGTCTTACTCCTCAGGACTGCTTTCAGTCATCCTCTCAAATACAGGCTCTACCCAGCCTGTTTTTGATGGATAGTGGCTTAGCAAATTAGTTCCCTCTGGCTCCATGGATGAATCTCATCAGGTCCCATGGACTTGTGCACCTTCATGTTCCTTAGATGGTCTCAAAACTGGTCTTCTCCTACAGTGGGCAGTTCCTCATTCTCTCAGTCTGCAATTTGGGCAGTGTGGCTAGAGCAGTGAAGATCAAGGCAGAAAAAGTCTTTGAGTATCTCAACCTTCTCTATACCCCATGTGTCTAGGTTTTCTGATTCCTTCTGGATTGAGACCAAGTTTTCCCTAGTCTTCCTTGTGTCACCAACATACCTGTAGAAGCTTTGCTTCTTGTCCTTGACATCCCTGGCAAGACTTAACTCTATCAGGACTTTAGCTTCCTGACTGCTTGGGCAATATTCTGTATTCTTCCCAGACTGCCCATCCTTGCTTCCACCCTCTGTAGGCTTCCTTTTTGAGTTTGAATTTACCCAGGAGTTCCTTGTTCATCCATGCACACCTCCTGACATTTTTGCCTGACTTCCTCTTAGTTGGGATGTATCACTTCTGAGGTTGGAGGAGGTGATCCTTGAATATTAACCAGGTTCCTTGGGTCCCTCTTCCCTCCAGGGCTTTATCCCATGGTAATCTACCAAGAAGATCCCTGTAGAGGCCAAAGTCTTCTGTCCTGAAGTCCAGGGTAGGGAGTTTACTGTGTGCCTTCCATACTGCCCTAAGGATCTTGAACAGCACCATTTCATGGTCATCACAGCCAAAGCTCTACACCAGTCTCTCCTTGCTGGTGAGAATAAGGTCCAGCATGGCACCCCTTGTCATTGGCTCCTCTGTCACTTGGAGCAGGAAATTCTCATCAACACATTCTAGGAACCTCCTGGATTGGTTATGCACTCCTGTGTTGTCCCTCCAACAAATAGCGAGGTTGTTGAAGTACCCCATGAGAACCAGGGCTTGTGAACATGAGGCTGCTCCTATATGTCTATAGACGGCCTCATCCGCTCAGGTGCCCTGTAGCAGTCTCCCACTGTAGTGTAACCTGTCCCTGCCCTACCTTTAATCATGACCCATAAGCTCTTCGTTAGCTCCTCATCCATCCCCAGGCAGACCTCCATCCACTGCAGGTCATCACTGACATGGAGGACAACACCCTCTCCTTGTTTCCCCTGCCTGTCCTTCCTGAAGAGCTTGTAGCCTTCCATTCCAACACTCCAGTTATAGGACCCTTGATGAAGTTAACTTACTGGCTGGAATGTCTGGAATTCCTTTGTGCTGAACCCCAGGTATTCTCCTGTTGACCTGCAACCATTTTCCAGCCTCTGGGCATCTCTTGCTCTGGGCATTGGTATCATATTGGTAGGAGTGGGATGGATTAAGGTCCCCCCCCTGAAATCTAGAAATCCTCTGGTCTTCACAACACAAACCTTCCCATGCAATCCTTTACATATTATTACATCTTACCTCTCGGTGTCCTTTCTCCCAGCCTTCTTATAGAGTAAGTTCCCCTCTTCCCTTCCTTCTCTGCATCCTGCTCTTCCCCAATGGTACTTCCACTGCTGTTCCAATTTCTTTGCAAGTTCTAACATAGACAGTTTTCTCCAGTTTCTTTCTGTATATATTTTTATGTCTGAATTGTGAAAAAGGGCTGGACAAGGAGAAAAGTGAGGTTGCTAAGAGCAGAAGATTGAGAAAGAACAAAGACATCAAGGGTAGCAATAGGAGATGTCTGCATTCTTGTACGTCCTAATAATTACACAGCCCAAATTCTTATTGAACTCTGTTATAACTGCTTTTTCCAGGTTCACAAAGTGCAGAAGACAAATATCTAATGCCCATTCTGCTACATAAAGTGCCTGGGAAAGCCCTTGCACAGAACCTCATGCAGGATTTAGCTTTTTTTTGCAATTTAGCATGGCAGCTCTTCAGGGCGCTCAGAAGAAGGACCATACTCTTTTATCTTCAAAATGAAGTATCAAAATCAGTCAGTAATGTAGAATCAAGCCCTGTGGTTTCAGAAAAGATATGCTTGAGCTATTTTCACATGCTCTTGTCTTCTTCCAGTGTCTCCCTGATCTGTGTTGTCTGGTAATGACATACTTCCCTTACCTCATTCCTCATGTCTGTCAGGCCACTATTTCTGTTTGACTTGGAAAATTTCCATTAAAAGGCCTTATATGAGCAAACACAGTGGAAGTCACAGAAAAAAAAAAAAAAGCATCTTTAACAATTTGTCCTGCATTGTTCTATAGCTATATACTGCAATACCACTGCTTTTCTTTTCTCAACGCAAACAAAAAAATAAAATCCCCAGATGTGCCATACTGCATTTCCAATAAGATATCTCTGTGTGTATCATTATTTTGTTTCTAAACCTCTTACAAATACAAAAGTCCAATTAACATTAATTTAACATTATGCCTTATGATCAGAAGAGGTTGTGTTAAATCTATTTTGCAGGATTACATTGGATTATATACTGTGGTGTTCAAAACTAAATTTATTTCTTTGACTTTAGGTATTAATGTCGGACCGGTAGTGGCTGGAGTAATTGGAGCCAGAAGACCACAGTATGATATCTGGGGGAACACTGTAAATGTTGCCAGCCGGATGGATAGTACTGGAGTTCAAGGGAAAATTCAGGTCAGTGCATATGAGACAATTTTGCAAACTTTATATACCTCCTATTTTATATGTTGTTACATTTTCAAGATCACTTAGAAAACGCAGCTTCACGTTATCTTGCGGTTCTTACAAAAAAGACAACGTTCTCCAGATGATTCAAGTGTCAAAGGTATAGTTGTTTTCCCTCATATATGCTTCACTACTACTAGGCAACAAAATCCTCAAATAAGCAATCATCAGTTGGAAGCAAGCCTGGGAATGCCAGTGCTGCGTGGGTTAGTCCTTGTGCTGTAGGAATTTTGCCTGAATAAGGACGGCAAGGAAAGGATCTATGTCCATTTGCATCCTGCGGCATTTTATGTAGCTTTAAAAATTCCTTGGATACTTTGGATTGGAGAGGATACACTGACAGAGAACTTTGTTGTTCCACTAGAGCTTGGCTGGAAGCTATGCTGCACCTCTCAAAATCTCAATGAAATTTTGCAGTCCTTTATCCAACATACCTGCCTAGTCTCCAGATATCAAAAGTTCTTCTAGGATAAATTAACGTCATTGGAATTGAACCAGCTTACAACAGTGGACACACTGGTTACGCATTTCTGTTGGATGGGGCTTAATTTGACTGTGTCAGCTCAAGACCGGAAGTTCTGCTTCTCAGATTCCAGTTTGGTCATTGATTTTTAATTCTTTAAGAAAATTCTAAGTGAGCCCAAGAGCAGCAGTAGGTGCTAATTTGTTCTGCTTATACATACTTCATGACAGAGAAATAAAATGGAGAGGGGTGGGCAGTTCTAGGATTAACCTTATGTGAGCAGGAAATACTAATCATTCTTTTTTTTCTGTCTTCAGGTGACAGAAGAAGTTCAGCGGATACTAAAAAGGTGCAGTTATGAATTTGTGTGCAGGGGTAAAGTCAGTGTAAAGGGAAAAGGTGAAATGTTGACCTATTTCCTGGAAGGAAAGGCTGATGGAAATAATTCACAAACACGATCTTTAAACTTAGAGCGGAAAATGTACCCTTTTGGGAGAGCAAACATTCAAACTAAACTGGGCACCAGCTGTCCATCAGTGACCTCAGTTACTAGCTTTACTGTAAAAGCTGGGCTTGGAGCAGGTCAAACGTCTGCCAGTCACACAAATCAAACACTGCATTATCTTCCTTCTGTGCCAGCTGTGAAGGAGGCATAGAGCAAAGGAGATTTGGTTATGCCACTTGAAGTGAACTTGGAAAGCAATGGTTGCCTGAATTTTACCAAGAGATCAGAGGTCCAAGGCCATGGAAATAACCAAGGACCACTACAACCCAACCAAAGAGAACTTGGGGACTTATGTAATGAACTCTTGGGATGGAATATACAAGGGCTAGCAATTCTGTTAGGAAAAGTCAAAACCTGATTTTCTGGAAATGAGGAATATTTTCTTGGCATTTTTAAAGGGTAAATGAAAAAAAAAAAGAGATAAGCGTGCAAGCAATTATTTATGTGTGTGTGTATATATATGTTTTAATCTATATATGCACATATACAAACAATCCTGTGTAGACTTAATAGAGATTTAGAGAGATACACATAAAAATATGTATTTATTTACACATCCACCTTCAATGACATAGCAAAGAGGTTTCTCTTTCTGTCATAGCCAGCACTGTTGGGTGTCTGATTAGCAAAGCTGCATTTAATGGTGGATTGTGGGGCAGCTGGAGACTTTCCCGGGCTATAGCAAGAGTTAGACAAACTGTGCTCCCAGAGCATGAGTTAAAGCAATGAGGACAGTGTTCATTCTGCTGTCAATAGCAGATTGATGAAGGCTGGATTCAGCTAATTGCTAAACCCCATTATTTTTTAAAATTCTCCTTGCATGCTCCAAAAGCTTAAAAAAAAATTCCAAACCAAACCATAACACTAGGATATGAAGTAGATAAACCACAGAGCTTAAAGATTTGACAGAAGAACAATATATATTCTTTCAATTAAAAAAAAAAAAAGTGGAGTTTTGAAGTTGCTGCCTCTTCACAGGTTATTTGACTCTGCATAAGACAGAGAAGCCACCCTGCAAGCACAGCAATATGGTTATGCAATACAGAAACATTCCTTTACATACAGTGCTGATTTTTTGAAGAGCAGAAGGATGCTATGAAATAATAGCCTGAAATAAGGCTTTTATAAACAGTATAGGTCCTGTGGCTCAGTTCCAGTATTTAGCTTTACCTTTTTAAACAGCTCAAAGGATAGTCCTTTAATGGTGACAAACATGCTGTTGCTATCTTTGTGACATTTGTATGTTTTCCAACGCAATCTTACATCATAATTGATTTTAAATTTATGTCACAATTTTATTATATCTTGATTTTACCCAGGCTCACTCTTCAAAGCTGTACAATTATAGAAAGCTGTAATTCTGAGAAGCAAGCACAGTCAAACTTTGCCCAAATGAGGAGCACACTGGTAAATGTGCCAGGAGAGTAAGGCCTGCTCCTAATCTGCATAAAAGGGAACATATTTTGACTGCTTTTTCCTCTAATGCAGCCCATATCAGTGCAGTTCATGGTTTCATCTTGAAATGCTGATCTGGATGTGAAATGTGGAGTGTAGCTCTGTACTTGAGGTGCGGGCAGTTGGAAGTCATCCTGCTGAGTGAGGTGTTCTTCATGGACAGGTGCCATACTATTTTGATGGGGATACACAAGCTAACCAGCCTCATTGCTTTCCAAAAAAGAAGCAAACATGCAAAACTACCTTTTAATTAAAAAAAAAAAAAAAAAAAAAAATTGCACAAAAAAACCTCACCACCACCCCACAAAAACAAACCCCAAACTTGAAAAACCCACCACCAACTGCAGTTGTCCACGTTGTACATGTAAAGTAGAAAACTTGCATGTAGTAGATGTCACATTTCCCTCTCATGGGCCTATTTTATTACTTATTTCAGTGGAAAGGAGATTCTGAGTGATTCCTCTACAATCAGCATTTGCTTTGGAGTAGTATTAAAAGTATAGGAACAAATAATGTGTCAACAGATGCAAATAGTTAAAGAAATGCTACAGGGTTTCAGTTCTCCATGTAGCCATATCAGACTGCTGTTGGACACTGGTGGTTTTCAGAAGGGTTTTTAATTCATTTTTATGTACCCTGTCAGCTAAGCAATTCATTACAAAAGTAGCAATATTATCGTTGTGATTGAAGTGGCTATAAAAAAACGAGAATTGCTTCCTAAGTGTACTAGGTGTATGCAGCTTGACTGATCTGTGGAAAGTCACTGTATTTCTTTGTCTCCCTAACAGCTATCCATTTCAAAGGTATTCTTCTTCAATAATTTAATTCTGATTTTGAGGCATTCAAAGCCATTTAAATAAATAAATGTAGAGAATACAGATTTAAAAGAACAAATATTTCTATAAGTAAGCTGAATAAGTGGTAGCCATGTAAAGCACATTGGGTATTTATGTTTTCTAATAGATTTCTAAGAACTAAATCATCAAATGGGTGAAATTAAATGTTTAAGCAAAATGGAAAGCATTATTTGCAATAACATTAATGACAGTTCCACTCACAAGGACCCCAAGTTATATAAGTTTTGAATCCATGAATTTGGTAGAATTTAATCCATAATAATAAAACATTAATTTTATGTATATTCTAAAAGCATCTTCCGATCCTATACTGATAGTACATGAACATGTAGACCAAATTGACCCACCCAAAAGCTTAAAATGGATTTATTTTTTTACTACTTTTACAGTAGGCCCAAGATATAGCCATATTGCCATTGTTTCTTTTAATCACTAAATGGACAGTGAGAAGAAATTAATTGTCCCCAGTGCTAATATTTTCAGGACTGTTCTTATTCTCAGACTTATTCCCAGCCTACCTGGAATAACGTCAGTAGTAGATAATATAGCAAGGTAAATTTGAAATACTTGTTTTAATATTTTAAAATATTAGCAGGTGGTAGTAGAATTAGTCTAAAGTTTTACTAAGTCTGATCCTCCTCTCCAACAGTCAAATGAGGCACATGACTTCAGTAAGAATGTTTTCCATGTTGAATGGGGCGGACCAGAAGGTGCTGTCCATCATCAGTTTCACATTTGGCCCTTTTGTGGGAGGTCTGAGCCTCCAGATGAGGTAGGGTGGACCAGGATGGCTTCTTGGTGCTGCAGCCAGTCCAGTGGGCGTGTGTTAGCTTAAAGCATCCAATGATGGTGTATTTGGAGACAGTTTCCAGATTTTGCTTGAGTTAACATTTTTCATATTTTTGTGGTGGTTGCTGTTGACGGTTTTACTATGGGAAAAACTACATTTTTCTATGTAGTTCTGGACTGAGCAGTACAGAATCGTGAAGAAAGTTCAGCCAAGGCACAAATTAGTAAAAAGCCATGTGAAAATGATAGGCAGTGTTCAACAGTCATTTCAATAGGGAAAACTGGATGCCCACTGAAATCACAATATAATGAAGTTGTGCTCTTGTATTTATGGTTTCTCTCCCTATTCATATAATTTTTCCCCATTTTCCTCTTCTATGTATATTTGGTTTATTTCAACTCTCATGTGGTAGATTTAAATGACAGATTTAATCTCTTTGCTTTTCTGCATTCTTTGATATGTTTGGCAAGTTTTATACATTGAAGGAGGTAGTAGTAATACGTCTGATAACGGCACAAATACACATTTTCTGCCAAATTAGAGAAGCTTGTCATCAAATTTTTATTGACAGTTGGCTGAAGATAATATGTGGCCCACTCCAATATCCCAAAAAATAATCAGAAAGATTTCCTTGAATTTCTGTGGGATTTGGGTTGCATGCAGTTTATTTCCTATCTTGCATTTATTACTTTTCTGGACAAGCTCTGTAACTTTTGCCTGGGTGACATTGCTGTAGCCCCAGCAAGGAGTCAGTTCTGCCCTGCAGTACCCAAAAGTCTGTCATGTTTAACTGAGGATAGTAACTTGTTGCATTGTGGGCAGAATAGCTTTCTGCACTTCTGTTCACTGTTTAGTGCAGCTATTTGCTTGAAATAATTAGCAGATATGAGAATTATCACAAAGTGATGCCATTTTGGTGTGTTGATGTCTGTCAATAGCAAGCACAATGTTTCACAACAGTTTGCACATTTTCTCTTTCAGATAATAGTAATAAACAAAGTATTTTGGTCTTTATATAAGGAAAGAAGTATGAGAGATCTTCAGACTTCACTGTCTTGGGAGTTAATTTCAAAGTGGATGCTTTTCAAAGTGGTAGCTTTTTCAATGCTACCTTTATCGTTAAATTATTTTTTAATTATTATTCTCTGCTGAGATTACAAACTGGCATTCAGTTGAATTACTGTCTAGGTATTTCCAAACATTTTCATTAACAGGGAAGATATTTTATCCAGACTGTAAAATAAGGGGTTTTTTTGTAGCTGCTTCCTGCTATGGCAAGTCACGCTCCTTTGACTGCCTTGACCTACATGGCCTGAAAAAATCATTAGGAGTTTAGCATACTTACAAAGGTCAGGAGTTGAGCTTTTGTAGGCCAAGTTCTGCTTTGGGTTACAGTGATGTCTCATGTTGGTACTGAACTGAATATTTTACAACACTGTAACTAACAGTAGGATATGCATCTAAATCTCTTCTACGCTTTTGCCTTGCAATTTATCTGTAAGGCAAAAGAAAGTACTTAGCAATCAGTATTTGAAGGGAAACAGTATATTACCTGTGCCATTTCAGTGCTTTGAGAAGCCTGAACTCATTAGCAAGTAGCGTGAATCATTTTCATGTGTTGAATTCCTGCTTGTAGCAGAAACAGCATTTACTTTACATCAGCAAGTCCAGATCCTGTATGTGTTCTGCCCAGGCAGAAGGACTACTTAGCCATAATGTTCTTTCAAGTTAGAGTTTTGTATTACAGTGAAAACCAACATTTTTTTAATTTGTGATAAACCTGTATTATAATGCCTTATTTATTTTTAATCTTGTACAGTGTTACAAAACAACAGAAAACATTGGCCTTTCATGTATTATTCACTTTAAAAGATGTATTCTGAAATTTTGTAAATAGTTTTAGCTTGGACAGGTAATTGCATGTACACTTGTATAGAAAGAGGCAAAAAGGCTCACTTTTAACAAATGTTAATGATTTTTGTAAGAGACGTTTTACATGTGCATGGAGATGATAAATCCTTTGGAAATGGATGTCTTTTGTTTTTGCTTGCAATCTTCTGCATGCCACTCATGCCTGACTTCAGTAAAACAAAACAATAAGGTTTCCTAAATGTTTTTGACATATCACTTCTGGCACAGAGTTAAATCTACTAGTTGCATGTGCGTTCAGCAAAGCAAAATCAAAATGCAGACAGCAAATAAAGAATAAAAATAATTATTGTAATCTGCAAGTCTTAGTGTTCCAAGGTCCATAATACAGTATATGAATTCCACATCTATGCTGTCTTCATAAGGTTCTTTCTGGCCATTAGAAGCAATAAACTCTACTTACTGTAATATAAAAAGTAAGCAGATATTCTGGTTCATAATGGTGTAATATTTGACATTCAATGGGTATTCTCTGGTACTGTATTTGATGTAGTACGGTACAACAAGAAGGAGCAAGTGTCAAATCCATCATTGCTGTATGCAGGTGCAACACTATGGAAGGTAAAGAAGGTGAGTTGGGCCCATTGATGTTACCCAGAGTATATTTCTAATGTGGTAATAAGTTATTGTATGTGTAAAGTACACAATGAGAATAGATTGTTTTCCTAGATACATACATATGTATACATACAAAAATTAAGTTTTTTGCCTTATTTTTATTAGCTTTTTTGGCTCATTTTCAAATAACTTCTCTTGCTAAGCAGAAAGTATTTAACGGAAATATTAGGAGAAGGTTCACTGTGTTCTCTGGCTTTGAGCCCCTGGGTTCTGTGCTGATGCTAGTCCTGCTGTCACTAAATCCATGCTTACAGGGATGCCTCCCTTAGGTGTCACAGCCTAACTCCACTGCTCAAGGCCTATGTCAGTTATGGAATCACAGAATTGTCAGAGTTGGAAGGGACCTCTAGAGATCATCTGGTCCAACTCCCCTGCTAAAGCGGGATTGCCTAGAGCACATTACTCAGGACTGCATCCGGGCAGGTCTTGAAGATCTCCAGAGAAGGGGACTCCACAACCTCCCTGGGCAGCCTGTTACTGTGCTCTGTCATGCCACCATAAAAGAAATTCTTCCTCATATTTGAATGGAACTTGCTATGTTCCACCTCATGCTCATTGCCCCTTGTCCTGTCACTGGGAACCAATGAAAAGAGTCTGGCTCCATCCTCCTTCAACCCGCCCTTTAGATACTTCTAAGCATTAATAAGGTCTCCCCTCAGCCTTCTCTTCTCCAAGCTAAACAGTCCCAGCTCTCTCAGCCTTAGAGACATAGAAATAAGAAATCAATATCCAATCCTCTAGCTGATTTTTCCCATATTGCTGCTGAAAAACCCTTTAAATTCTGAGGCATTTTACATGCGTCATTTTGAAAGTTATCATATCTGTGTCACTACAGCCTGGGTCTACTTCTCAAAGCAGCTCTATGATATACAAGGAGTATTGTAGAAGCATAGCACTGAGGTTGGTGGCAGAAGAAAAAAGGTGTGGACAGTTAGATTTTCTACAGTTGATTAATAAGGACTTGTATTTTACAGATTTGAGCTAGTTTTATATACAGGACTTAGAAATCTGTTGTTTGTTTAATCAGGTGATGGTGGGGTTAACAAAGCAGTATAGCTTCTGCAAGTACTTTGGTCACTGTAAATTAAGATGTAAATTCATACAGCATACCCCAGTTGCCTGTATGCAAGACCTGGTACTGATGATTGGCTTTAACTGCAAAGAGCAGTTAAAGTGTTCTAACAGTCCTAAACTAATTGATCTCAAATCCATTGAGTTTTACATCTCAGTGTGGCATAATTGCTGTGACTAATGACAATCTGGACTCTGCTTCTCTAAACCAATCCTGTCTACGATTGGCTTTTCCCAGAAATCTGTATAGGCTTTTTTAAACTTATCTGAGTTTTCAGGCCAGATGTAGAATCATAGAATCATGGAATAATAGAATTGTCTAGGTTGGCAGAGACCTTTAAGATCATCTAGTCCAATCATCAACTTAACTCTGATAAGAACCATCACTAAAACATGTCTCTAAGTGCTATGTCTACCCATCTTTTAAATACCTCAAGGGGTGGTGCCTCAACCACTTCTTTGGGCAAAATCTAAATCTATTCAAATCTAAAGAATGAATAAATATGTACATGTAAATAAATGGGAAAAAGTACACATAGGGGAGGCCCACCTGTTGGTCTTTAAGTACTCCTCAAAATGTCATACTGCTTGGGTGGCCTGTTGTCACTTTTAATCTGATTGATACAAGGACAAAAACAGGAAAAGAAGAAAAAACAAAGCGCAAAGTTATCAGGAGTACAAAATAACAAACAAACAAAAAGATCTTTGAGACAGCAGTTGCTGAAAGGAAAAGGTGAAAAGCCAGTACTCTTTCTGAAGTCAGTGGTAAAGCTCTCAGTGACATAGGACAGATCTTGAGTATCTGAGCTGGTAGAGTCCTCAACCAGATTCCTAGTGCAATAAAAATAAGGCTTGTGTTTAACTGCATGGCCAGATCCATTTCTCAAGTTTAATTCCTGCTGACATTCACAAGTGTGTTCAATACCTCCTGGCGATCTGCTCTCAGAATTTCAGAAGGAATTCTTAGAAATGGTTGGGGGTTATCACCTTTAATGCCTATTTTCTGATCAGGAAGCACCCTGAAATTTTAATTAGCTAATGTACATAGCCTATGAGCTGAAAGGACTTGGTGTTGCTTGTGCCTTTACTGAATGCTGGAGGATCTGCTTCTTTGTGTTAGGATCCCTGTTTTATGCCTTCTGTGGTATCAGGCATGTCACACCTGCATAAAACTGAAGGAACAAGCAGTGCTGAATCACTGTGAAGATTTTCTGCTACTTCCTTTCCTCCTTTGTTACTGACAGCAGAGCTATGTGGGTACAAGAAGTACTTGTTGCCATACACAGGTATATGGGGGGGTTCAAGCTAAATAAGAACAGATTTCCTGGAAAGTTCAGCCACACAGTGAGCTGGGTTCTGCCGAAAATCTGTCCAGATAGTTTAGAGCTACTTTGAAAAAGCTGGCTGTCCTCATGTTCAGAACAGGCTTATGCAGCACATTGATTAAAAATATGCAGAACCTGCAGCTTGTAATTGCTCTGCCACATTTGTTAGACATAGGTTGGACTGCTGGTGGTAAAACAACAAACAATTCTTGTCACAGGCAAGGCTGAGGTAGGCTTTAATTGCAGCAGCTCTGTATGCTATTGTGTCTTACCTTCAAGTGCCTGACCAACTGCTTTGATCCTAGACCAGTCAATGGTGGCATCAGTTATGAAAAATTTGAGCTGGCACATTTAAGTTATTTAGGTGATTTCTCATGTCTTTTACTCCTTTGTGCACGTGGGTGCACAGGTTTGCTGTTCTTACATTTAAAATGCCATTTGAGTGATATATCGAGAATTTTCAATGAAATACAAGTTAAAATGAACTACCAGTGCCATCACAAATTGCTTCATGATTATTACCTTTTAAAATTGTTAAATCCTTCTTCACTTAGAATTTCTGCTTTTTTAACAGTAATTCTGCTAGGGTTCAATTAAGAAAAAAATAATTAAAGGGATTGTGTAACTTGCTCCCATTTACAAGTACAAATGTCTGCACAAACTTGGACTTAGACAAATCAAATCATTAATTTCTTTTCTGCATTCAAACAGCTGGTTATAACACAGTGGTGGCTTTGGAAAATGTTACACAATACAGTAAGAACTTTCAGAGTTGCTGGTCTAAAAGAAGTTACCATTTCTAGTCCAATTTAATCCAAAACAGAGAATTATAGAGCAGTGATATTATTTTCAGTGAAATTCTAACAGAGGTTAAAAATGTCTTCTTGGAGGGCCTTTTCCAATAATCTACTTGTGTGTAGATTTGTCTGTGTGCCAATCATTGGTTTTTACATAGAATGTGAATAGTGGCGCAAAACAGTAGTAATGCACACATTTCACAGTTTCAAGCAGATTCAGCCAAATTTGACCGATCTCTTAAAATCCCTGCCACTACAACTTGTGCTGCAACTCACGTCTCACATCTGTCTGCGTTTTAACCTGCTGATCAGTCCCTGTACTTTCTGCAGTCAGGAGATTAATTTTTTGCCCTTCTGGTATATGTCCATAGGTTCTGCCTGGAAATGAGATGTTACGTATTTTTCTGATCTGTTTATTGAAAAGATTTAAACGTGCATGTGATTCCTTCTTTTTCTAATGAAATTTTCAGCTAAGGTGAGAAGCAAAAAACCACACAGAGCATGCATTCTACAATTAAAATTGGTCTGCCTAAAGATGATGGCAAAGTGTCCATTGCAGGCTTACCCAAAATTTTAAGCACCATAGAAATACTTAAATATAATAAACACCATAGCACTCAGAGGAAATGGAGTTAGGCATGCCACATAATTCTTCTTTGGACATAAAAATGTGACTTGCGGCTCATAAAACACTGCTTTTTAAGAAATCAGTGCCCCTGATGCCCTTAACTCTCCTTCAGTTATTCAGTGTCATTACATTTTTGTTGCAAGCAGTTACTGTCCTCTCAGGCCTGCTTACTAACTCCTTCTGTAGGTCCTCGTCACATGGTTCTTGAATTTATTTTTCAAAAGGAAAATATATTTTCAAAAAGTAGATTTTTCGTATAATAGGTGTTCAGGGGAAAAGAAATAGCTTTGTAATAGTTAGGTTAGGACGCAGTACATAAGAGAGGAAACCTGAAAAGATGAATAAACATACCCTGTGGTAGGAGTGTGGACACCAGCAGCTGACAGTAAGCTGGGCAGCAAGGCTTAACCCTTCCAGTTGCAGACAGAGCAGCATCTCTGCTTGAGTCCCCAGAGAGACACAGATAAGTGGGGTAGCCCAAACATGCAAATCCATTTCAAGGGCAGTCATGTCAACTTTGTCTTGATGCCAGTCTTTATTAAAAAATAAGAGGAAGGAAAGATACAGTCTTGGGGTTTTATAAAGCCTGGTTGAATTGAACTATTGAGGAAGAAGATTGTGCAAGAGGAATCATATCAGCTACTTAACCTGCAGATGTTTGCAACAAATTCTGTATTGCTTCTGAACTAACTTGAATATTCTGCTTAGACTTTGAAAACAAAAAAATAATTTGCATATTTGCATCAGGTAGAGATAGTCCACTCCTCAATTGGAAAACCAGATATATTCTTCTCTCTACTTAATTGGTATATGAGGTTTCAGAAGATCTTTCAGTCTGATTTATAACCCAATAAAGTTAATTGAAATATCGGTTTCCATGATTGTTCAATTGTTTTATAAGGCTTATTCTAAGGTCTGTTCCTCTCCCAATGATGTCAAATGGAGTGTTGCCAGTGACTTCAAAGGAACCAGGAGGAGGCCTATTGTATCACAATGGAAACATCTAAATAGGTAAATAAAATTAATAGTCCTAATTTTAAGGGATGAACCAGTAAGTCTAGATGTCATTTTTCCAACTATTGTAGCCCACTGAACCTATAAATAATTTTTATATCTATATAGCTATACACAACATATGTATGTATATACATAATACAATACAATAACTTAACACTGGGTAACCTCTCATGATAGATTTTCATTAATAATACGGGTCTATTTTTATGTACATAAAATATTGTAGAGTATCTTCTAGTCTTTTTCAGGATTGTTAAACTGAGAAGAGCAATTGAATATTTGTCCTATTTTTATGTTAAAAAGTGAATGGACTGAAATGTTAAATGTGAATGTAAATTTCTTATTCCAACTTTTATACTGAGTGTTTGCACTACTATAATTTCTGGAATCTAATAAAAATAAAGGAAAAAATGCTTGAATAAACAGCTCTTTGGTATTGGTTTTTTGGTTTTGCTTTTTTTTTTTTTTTTTAAATATGTCCAGTTGCATTCCTTATTTTATATCAAGCTGCCTTTCAAACAGTCCAACTAGAGCTTCACAGTTTTCAGGCTAAGAACATACATCAAGAAATACTGCAATTTTACTTTCACAATTGCTTTGAACTAAGGAATCTCATGGGAACAATTCATCTCCCTTGTGAGTCTTGTTGACTTTCTGCATTGACCACAGTGGAAAACAGTTTGGGTCAAGCGCTCCATCCACTGTGCAAGCAGAGGAAAGTAAATGTGCAAATACAGACAAAATACTCACCACATAGACCAGAAGATGGGATGGGGAAACTCATCTCTCCCATTCCATAAGCCAGAAATAACTGGCCAACTTAGGCCAAGGGTAGATCATGCAGACAGATTATATTGTGCAAGATACAGAACAAACCTAAGTGCAAAGTTGCATAGTTTACCTTAAAATTGATTTGAAAACTGATAAAGCTGTATCACAGAACCACAGAATTGTCACAGTTGGAGAGGACCTCTGAGATGGCCAAGTCCAACCATACACAAAACCACAACCCACACCCTATAATCTCGGCCACTAGAAGTGGCCCCAAGTGCCACATCTGCACATTTCTTAAATACCTCCAGGGATGAAAACTCAACCACCTCCCTGGGCAGGCCATTCCAGTGCCTGACCACTCTTTCAGTAAAGTAATTCTTCCTAATATCTAATCTAAACCTCCCCTGCCGCAATGTCAGACCATTTCCTCTGGTCCTGGCATTATTAACTTGGGAAAAGAGGCCAACACCCACCTCTCTAAAACCTCCTTTCAGATAGTTGTAGAGGGCAATGAGGTCTCCCCTCCGCCTCCTCTTCTCCCAACTAAACATGCCCAGTTGCCTCATATGACTTGTTCTCTAGACCCCTCACCAACTTGGTAGCTCTCCTCTAGACACATTCCATCACTTCAATGTCCTTCTTGTAGTGATGGGCCCAGAACTGAACACGGTACACAAGGTGAGGCTTCACCGGTGCTGAGTATAGAGGCACGATCGCTTCCCTACTCCTGCTGGCCACACTACTCCTGATACAGGCTAGGATGCTGTTGGCCTTCTTTGCCACCTGGGCACACTGCTGGCTCATGTTAAACTGGCTGTTCACCAGCACCCCCAGGTCCTTTTCTGCTGTACAGTTTTCCAGCCACTCCTCCCCAAACCTGTAGCACTGCATGGGGTTGTTGTGACCAAAATACAGGACCCGGCACTTGGCCTTATGGATCATCATACAATTGGCCTTGGCCCAAATGATCCAACCTGTCCAGGTCCCTCTGTAGAGACTTCCTATCCTCAAGTAGATCAACACTCCCACCTAGTTTGGTGTCTGCAAACTTACTGAGGGTGCACTCAATCCCCTCATGCAGATAAAGATATTAAACAAGATTGGCCTCAAAACTAAGCCATGAGGAACACTGCTGGTGACCAGTTGTCAACAAGATTTCACCCCATTAATCAGAACCCTCTGGGCTTGGCCAGACAGCAAGTTTTTTTACCCAGTAGAGAGTACACTTGTCTATGCCATGATTCGCCAGTTTCTCCAGGAGAATGCTGTGGGTCTTACTAAAGTCCAGGTAGACAATGTCCACAGCTTTTCCCTGATCTAGAAGGTGGGTCACATGGTCATAGAAAGATACCATGCTGATTAAGAAAGATCTCCCTTTCATAAACCTATGCTGGCTGGCCCTGATCCCTTGGCTGCCCTGCACTTGCCATGAGAGCTCACTAAAGATGATCCTCTCCATGATCTTTCCTTGTACCAAGGTCAGGCTGACAGGCCTGTAGTTCTGCACATCCTCCTTCCCGCCCTTCTTTTAGATGGTCATCACGTTAGCCACCCTCTACTCATCTGGTACCTCCCTTGTTGATCGNCAGGTAGACAATGTCCACAGCTTTTCCCTGATCTAGAAGGTGGGTCACATGGTCATAGAAAGATACCATGCTGATTAAGAAAGATCTACCTTTCATAAACCTATGCTGGCTGGCCCTGATCCCTTGGCTGCCCTGCACTTGCCATGAGAGCTCACTAAAGATGATCCTCTCCATGATCTTTCCTTGTACCAAGGTCAGGCTGACAGGCCTGTAGTTCTGCACATCCTCCTTCCCGCCCTTCTTTTAGATGGTCATCACGTTAGCCACCCTCTACTCATCTGGTACCTCCCTTGTTGATCGGGATTATTGATAAATGATGGAGAGAGGCTTGGTGAGCTCTCCTGCCAGGTCCTTGAGTACTCTCAGGTGAACCCCATCCAGCCCCATAGACTTATTTGTGTCTAGGTGCAGAAGCAGTTCATTAACTCCTTCCTCCTGGATTATGTGTTCTGTTCTTCATCCTTTTCTTCCAGCTCAGGATGTTCAGCACCCTGAGGGTAGCTGGTCTGCCTGTTGAACACGGAGGCAAAGAGGGCATTAAGTATCCTAGCCTTCTCCTCGTCCTTGGTTGCGATGTTTCTCCCACATCCAGTAAGGGATGGAGATTCTCCCTGGCTCTCTTGTTATTGTTGACGTGTTTATAAAAACTTTTTTTGTTGTCCCTTATGTCAGTGGCCAGGTAACATCAGGTGACACGTTTCTTCAGAAACCCTGTAAGCTTGGGCACAGTGCCGAAGTAATTTGACAGTACCACTTCCAAATCAGAGTGAATTCCCATGTGGACAGCTCAGAGCAATAGCAGAGGTGCCCAAGTCCATTATTCCTGTCCATGCAGATATGCCCTGAGATAACTTGGAAATGCAGAGTCCCTTGTGATGGAAAACAGCCTGGGCTCAGATGCAAGGGGGTTTATTCCAAACGCTAGACTAAGGCTCCCCAAGTGTGCCTCTTGCAGGTTATAGAGCACAGTGTACAGAATTATTGTGATGACAGTGAACATGATGGAACTGTTCTTGGTGCCCTTACACCAGTAAGAACTGTTTGAGGCCTTAGGTAGCGATTTTTTGTTTTCTTCTTCCAGTCTGAAAGAAAGCATGCCTGATCTTCCTAAGTGTCAATCAGAAAGCTCAGCTAAAGTCAAAAGGACATAAATAAACTGAAAATCCTGCTTTCGTCTTTCACTGGATCTATCCCGTCACATTGGTATTTAAATCTTTCTCTTAGCACTAAAATGCACAGCACTCCCTGTGTTGCTTTGGGGGATTTTACATATATGAATACACATATATATATACACTCAAATATAAAATATATACACACACATACATATATTAATGAGACAGCATATATTCTGGATTAATGATCCAGGTCATGTACTTGGAAACATATTTCTACCATGCCCCATTTACACAGCTGGATCACTTCAGAGACATAACCATACAGCATGAGAATTTGTTTTTCTTAAAGAATGAGGTAGTATGTCATGGGTTTCTTATACCCTCTGGTAATATTTTGGACAAGAAAACCAGTTCTACTTGTAGGTGATTTATGCTATAGAAATGCAGTCCCTGAATGAGAAATTCTACATTTCTATGGCATTAACCACCCAGGACTGCAACTGTTATTCATGTCCAAAACTGTTACCAGAGGATATCGTCAATTTGAATTACAGGGAAGGGGAGACTGGAAAATAAGAATATTGTGTACATCATACAGGCATTATTGCCATGGTATCTGTGTCAAAGCCTTCCAGTTTTGCAGCCATTCCCTAGGTCAGTGAGTCACCTAGTTTCTGCTGGCAGAGCATGATGCTCAGTGGAAGGAAACAGTTATACAGGTACAGTCAGGACCATAGTCTCATTTGGGCCACTCTAATAGAGGGAAAAAAAAGCCATAGCTGGAAAGTAAGTCAAATAGTGTAACTTGTCTGTGACAATTCTGGCTCTCAGTAAACCCACTGAGCTGTGGAGAGACCATTTGAGGATGGGGATCTTCAGGTATAGCCAGGCAACTTAGAAGTCCTGTTCTGATCCTAAGCACCCAGTTCTGTGCAGATTATTTCTGCTGTCAATTGTAGTTTGTGTAGATTTTCAAAGCTCAAGTTAATAGAAACTAGTTTTTAATATTACATTATATGAGCCTCCCAAGCTTATACTGTTTCTATACTTATAACCAGACATTGGTCCAGTATTATTAGGTATAGCCATAGCAAGCTCTCAATGAAGAAGTAGTTATGATTGTTGTGAATGTTTACCTTTACATTTACTAGGCATAGTCTGAAGAGGACTTTCATAGAAACAGTGTAACATACCAATTACTGTACCACCACAGGCGAAGCAGATGAGCTCTACTCGTGCTGTGCTTCACCAAGTCAGTGGAACTCCAATTATTTAATTAGGATTCCCTCATCTCGGACCACCTGAGATTTGTCTGAATTATTCTAATATGACAAAAAAGACCCATTGATATTCATCTGGCCTGACCTCCTGCACGGAACTATGCTCGGTCTGGCCATGCTTCTGCACTGCATAAACACAGCATTTTTTGTTTATTATTAGATGTAATAAAGTTAAACAAATCCATCATTTTAAGGTCACTGAGAGATTTGAAGTTAGACATTTGTTTGGCATTGGCCAAACTGTGCTCATACTGTTGCCAAAGGTCATGAAAGCACTACTGACTGTTTTCCCCCAAACTCTATAGTTACTCTGTATGTTTATTGAACTTAGGCAATAATATTATGCGCTCCTCGGCAGCACTGCCAACATAATTAGAAAGGAGCAGTCATATCAGAAAACACACAGCAAGTTACTGAGGAAAGGTCCCAGTTGAATATTAACTCAGATGGACTTCTGGGGTGTAGAAACACGTAGAAAGTGTATCGGACATGGTCTAGTAAATAAACAACATGCAGATAGAACACATTGTGGCACTCCGGTAAGACTGAAGTGGATAAGCATATAATGAAGAGGAGTCACTGACGTAATTACAAAGGCAGGTGGTGGCACATTGATTTTATCAAGGCTAATGACCTCTATTGCTATTAAAGTGTACCTAGTTTCTTACTACTGAGGTAATTAGACTTTTTGAAGTCAAATATTAATCCACCAGACCTTTGGATAAAAAAGATACTCTTCTCAATCTGATATTTCCCACAATGGCTTTAGTGGTTACTTGTATATTTTAACCTTGTTTAACCAAGAGATGCAATGGTTTTTAATGCCTTAGGTTTTTATAACTGATTTTAAGCTAGCAGCTTCTTTAAATATGTATAGTCTAACTCTCCTCTCACATAGACACCAAACACTGCATATGAGGGCAGAGCTAGTCCATACTGAGGGAGGATGTGGCACTTATCTCTAAGGGATAAAGGTGTGTTTCTTAAGGCTTTTGTTTACTCAGGCCTAACATAATATTAAAGCAGAAAAAAAAAATCAGCTGTTAAAATACTACTTTCAATTACCTGCAATTGGTAGATCTAAGTGAAAAATTTTATAACTTGAACATTTATATTAAAAGCATTTAAGAATATTTGCAATGGTTCAGAGACAAAGAGCCAACTTTCACTGAAATGAATCATACAGAAGGTGATTTACATGTTTAAATAAGAGTTTGACTTTCTGAGCAGCCATGAAACCCAATTAGCACATCAAGATTGTGGTTTTGAGTGCCTAAAATTTGTTGTCCAGTTGGACAGGTTTATCATAGCACAGGTATACTACCCAAAATCTGTAGAAATATATAACCTGAAGCACAAATAATGACTCAATATATTGCTAGTACAGAGCCTTTTTTTTTTTTTTTTTTTTTTGATAGCTTATGAAACTACCAAACCATCTGTACAGGATCCCCAAAATCCTTCTCTCAAGCTGCATATGAGATGCTTCAATGAAAGGAGGTGGAATGGGAATTATACCATCCTTAGATCTGTTCCTAGACACAGTCACCAAAGACACTGACAATGCCTCTGGCCAGAAAAAAAGGTCATTACCACACTGAAAAATGGGACATTAAACTGTTGCAAAGGTACCATTTCCACACTACCACCATAAATAATGCCACATCTTTCTCCAGTGATCATAACATAATTCAGCAGAATTCTAGCAACTATGAGGTAAGTCTTCCAAAGGACAAAAACTTTAAAGTTGCTAGAGAACAAGTTCATAAATGTACTTAAGTGCTTTTCAGATACTGAAAAGCTTGTTTAACAGACAACAAAGGATTCATATAGTCCTTGGTTTCTGAAGATTTCAGCAAAGCTTTTGCTGGTGAAAGGGCTGGAAGGCATGTCTTCTGAGGAGTAGCTAAGGACTTTGGGTTTGTCTAGTCTGGAGAGAAGGAGGATGAGGATTGACCTCATTGCACTCTACAGCTTATTGCTCCTCAAACTCTCACGGCTCTGAAGTGAATTTGCATTTGAAATAGAAAGGGATGAAATTTGAACAAAACACTGTGCAGTTTTTGTTTTCCCCATTTTTGTTGATTTTGGAAGTGAAAATATTAAGAATTAATCTTTCCCACAAGGGAATGCAGTAAAAACAATTAAATAATTTCCTATGTGGGTTTTGTATTTTTGCAACTAATTAAGAAAGGGAGATGAAGTTATCTCCTATAATGAGATGAACAAAAGAATCTTTCAAGCCATAAACATAAAGCAGTGGGAGTTTTAATATAATATACACGGAGGTGCATAATAATATTGCTAGAATTGTGTGTCATAGAATTGCGTGTCAGAGGAAAGCATATAAACAAAGATGAAACAGATGGATCCAGAACTATGAAGTTATTGCTCCAAAGTATCAGGTAGATGATGACAATGATGGTCGTACCAAGGAATGTAATTTTACTGAAGGAATCATTCATAATGAATACACAGGACACAGTATGTATCATTCTTTGAAAGATGCAAGAAGCCTTCAAGGTGTCACTCATGCCAGAGTTCGGGTTTTTTATGTCCAGGCTACAGGTACACCAAGGCCAAGGAAACATCATCACTACAGCTGATCTGCTGAGCTTTGCATGCTTACATTAATTCTGGACCATTTTCTGTCTGATCTCTGCACAGTTATATCCTTACTGTTCTCTTTAACATGCTGTCACCACTTCATAAAAAGCAGGACACAAGAGAAGCCATGGCTAACAGTGAGAACAACTTGCAAATCGCCTAATTTATATCTTGAGAACATTTGGCAAGGAATTAGAGGAAACAGCATGTAATACCTTTGCAGGAAAGGGAAAGGTTAATTTTTTAAGAGATTTGTAGGAAAAGGCCATGGAAGGTAAGAATAAAGATGTTGCAACTACAGACAGCACTAGTGGACTGCAAGATGCCATGAAAAGGATACACTAGAAAGGGAGGGCAAGCATGGTGAGGAGCATGAAGAACAAAATGGGAGTCAAGGCCAGGAGTTTTTGAAGAGGTCCAATGACATTACGTCAATTTTACTCAGATCCACCAAAAAACTTCTCATGCAGGTTCATGCTGCACACCATTATTTGCATCACTGCCTTACTGTGAGAAGTAATATTATGTTCCATTAACACAGCAGGACAGTGCAAACATTGCAACACTATGTCAAGACATCACTCACCACACTGTGCTATATAAGGAACTGGCTTGCCAAGCTCTGCAAAGTACAGTATGGCTGACCTGGCGGGTTTGCTTACGAAGCCACAAGGCTACTAGTTTGAAAACTAACTACTAATATTCAAAATGAGCTAAGGGTTGGTCTAGCCTCTTCTATGTTTACAAAGGACTGAGAATTTTATTTTTTTTTTCTTTTCCCCAGCCACGAATATCTCAAAACAGTTTCTGTTTAGTTCCCAAAATATTCCTCTAGGAAGGTCCCTTGGGAGTTTAGGGAATAAATAGCTTATCCTGGACAGACTATTTATTTCCAGGATGTTTACTCCTGCAATCCATGTGATTGTAAAGTGCCTCCATTTCTCAAGGTCTCTTTCAGGTCCTTAGGGGCACATAATTTTAAATCTAGCAACTTTGCCCATATACTGACAGACTGTTATTCCTAAATATTGAACTGGTAGCTCCAATTCTCTATTCATAGTGCACTTATTAATGTGGCAAGAGAGGGTGGTTTATGAATAGGTTTGAAATGCCCAGACTCCCTGGAACCACAAGTTCAAGTCTTGGCGAGATCAGCCCTTTGCCCCTCTGTCTGCACTAGATGCAGTCTACAACCTCAAGTCACTCACATAAAGCCCTGAATTTAGGTCTGTCCAATCAGCTTAAATTTTAAAGGTCCACAGGTTGTGCTTTGTCAAAAGGGGTTACCCCAATATTTGTGCACATGCTCCCTCATGCCTATGCTTACTCTACAGTGTTATGATAACAGCTGTTTACCACCACCCACCACAGAACTGGCAATTCAGTGGGCTGATGCAGTCCAGCTGTTTTCTTTGTTGACAAAAATTACAGTCTTCCACCCAAACCATACCATCTCAGACCAATGCAATTCTCATATAAAAGCTGGTGTTTTGAAATCAATTGTTTAAAGGTGCAGTTGCCATTTCCACAGTTTGCTGCAAAGGCCATGAAATTCAGGCTGCCGTAAAATAATCTTCAGTTTATTCTCACCACCTATCTTCCTAAAAGAAGAGCTTCTTCATAGCAGATTTAACATTTGTTTTCTCATTTATATTTTGGGCAAGAGAAGCAGTGAGAAAATAAACTCAGGATGGGAACAGATATACTCCATCACATATACATCCATCTTGTGACAGATCCTTAAGGTGCCTTAAGCAGTCATGTGAAGCCAATTAGCCACTGGATGTATTTTTGTGACTAAATTAGGCATCAAGCTGCAGAGATTAAATAACAACTATATAGTGCATAGATAAGATGGCTAGCCCCCTTTCCTATGATTAATTCATGCAGATTTCTATTTAGTAGTTCATTTAGTTAGCAGCATTGCTGAAACTCCTAAAAAATACTAAATGGCTGATTTAGGGAGTCTCTGAAGCAAAGGATGTTGGGAGGCTAGGAGGGCTATAAATCAAGTAGCAGCTGATGCCAGATTAACTGAGAAGCAGAGGAAGGTATTGGAGGAATCTGGTAGGTCTGGTGTTTTTGTTTTGTCATAGTTGCTGCAGGATATGTTTTCTGTGGTAAATTCTGATATGCTTAATTGTTTATCTTTCTCTGTTGTTTTTAGGCTTCTGCCCTCCTTTATTTGTAATGGTGTTATTAAAACAGCTGAACAGAAAACGTTTGTTGCTTGCATATATCTCTGAAGGAGAGAAAACTCTGAAAGAAAAAAACATTTTGTTGTATTTCTTAGAAGCCTTGCTTTAAAGCATTCTTTAAAAATCTAACTTTTTTTTTTTTAAAAAAAAAGCTTTTAATTAACCATCTAAACTTTAGTTAGTAAAGGGAAGGCATAAAAATGTATAGTTTGGGAGAGGGGAGGGGAAGTTTACTGCCAGTAGGCTTCTATGATAAAGCCTAAAGGAAGTCAATGTGGCTGAACAGGAAAGGAAAAAGGCAGTGTCTGTAGGGTGAGTCCTCCTTATAATGTGTTACACAAACTAGCCCTACTAAGGAATGAGAAGGGAAATAGTTATCTAAATAAAAGTGATAATGGGGTTTTCTACTGACCCCACCCTGTCTTTCTTCTCAGGATTAAAAAACAACCACAAAACACCTGACTTGCTGTACTGAAAAGTCAGTGTTGTGCCTTTTTCCACCTGTTCTTTCGAAACACAAAGCAGATGTGAAACTCTGCTAAACCCAGATGCTACACAGATGCAAAGCATTGACCAGGAATGGAGAACTACTGCCTATTACTTCAGCAAACCTATCTCCCTGTCCTCTCATGCCCCTAACCCCCATCAAGGCCTTTGATCTATAGGGCTTGGAATATGGGTGTTTAAAACGCATTAGCCCTTGATAAGCTTCATGCAATCAACCTGTGTAAAGTATCTGTACTCCCTCACAGGAAAGGTGAGAGGGGAGTCTTTATCAGGGAGTGTAGTGATAGGCTGGGGGGTAATGGTTTTAAATTGAAAGAGGGGAGATCTAGATTAAGTACTAGAAAGAAATTTTTTTACTGTGAGGGTGGTGAGACACTGGAACAGGTTGCCCAGAAAAGCTGTGGATGCCCTTTCCCTGGAGGTGTTCAAGGCCAGGCTGGATGGGACTTGGAGCAACCTGCTGTAGCAGGAGGTGTCCATGCGCATGGCAGGAGGGTTGGAACTCGATGATCTTTAAGGCCAACCCAAACCATTCTATGATTCTATAAAAGCAATGAGTTCAACAGATACTAGAAGTACTTAACTGATTAAGATATTTATCTTAAATATATCTTAAACTGGATATATTTGTTAGGCTTCTCCACGTGTCAGCAGTCAAGATCCTTTTTGTTGGGGTTTGGCAAATGGGTAGAGACAGAAACAGCTTTGCCACTGTTGTAAATTCTTTTGAAAACAGGCTTGCACAGAACATAGTTGTTTTAGGATCAGCAGAAGGAAGCTAAAGCCCAAGAAAGTAGAGGGGAACGAGAGGTTTGTGAGCCCCCTTTAAGAAAACAAGGGAAACAAAATGGCAGTTAAGATGCGTGCTTGAAGCTAGAACTTCTCTGCACATCTCTACAGCATTTGAATTTTTGCCACATTATGGTAATCCATCTGGCATATAACAGTTTTTATCTACTTATACAGTGTTAGTAGCTGCAACCCAAAAAGTATATTATTTGTATACTCCAAAGGAGACAACACTGTCTTAATGGTGTTGCAGTTAATGCGATCTTTAAAAACTTTTAGCATATATAGATCTCCACATGCAGAATGCTGGGACAGGACTAAGTGTTGTATGTGTGATAATCTGTCTTCTAATCTGTTTTCAACATGGCTTTCCAAACCCTTGAAGAACAATGATATAGATAAAGTATAAATGTCATGTAAAGACAGAATGCAGACATGAAAATAAGAGCACCTTGGATTTGTTTTTGCAGCAGCTGAACACCTTATATGGCATCTCTTGCTATGTGAACAATGACACAATTTTCTCTTATTTTCTTAAGGAAATAATCCCGACTTCAAGATGTCAGATGAAGATTCTTTTCTGAATGTTAAAAGATCTCTGAAAAGGAGAATAGTGAAACACAGTACTCCAGTGGACTCAGTGCTCTCTCTGTCTCTTACAGATTTGACAAATCAGTCAATCAAGGACCAAGATGCTAGTAAGAGAGTTTATGGATCTCCAGTGCCAAAATCAAATATAAGTAGAGCATTAGCTCAAGTATCATCAATACGTGTTGAAGCATATGTCCCTCATGTGTCCCCAAAAATGCTTTCAACAGTGTTTGACTCACAAGAATTAAACAAAGAGATAAGCCAAAGCTCTCGGGCTGTGTTTTCTAGAAGGAGGCTTTCCACGGTGCTGGCCTCTGATGAATCAAATGAAGAGCCAAGTGACAAGGTTGACCTGAATATGGAAACTCAAGCTCCTACAGAAGTGTCTGAAGAGGCTGCAGTAAATCCCAGGAGTGGAACTTCTTGGCTTGTTACTGGAATTCCAGGGATAAAAGATTACCCAATAGTAAAAACCAGAAAGAAGAAAATTGACGTAGCTCTTGTGGTACTTGCTTTCATTTAATTGTGAAATAGCCATAATAGCTAAGCTATATGATTTCCTACCAATGCTCAATATATAGAGATCTTTCTAGTCAGATGGGAATATTTTAGTTATGGAACATCTTATCAACTTTATCCGTGATAACATGTATTTATGAATTGGGTCATAATCTGTTAGACTCCTTAGTATCATTCCTAATCACAGACTGGATGGGATGCTGTCTTCCAAACCAGTACTTGCTTCAACTTGTAAACTTATATGATTAGTTGTATACACTAGTGCAAAAGTACATTTTCTAAAATATGTCTTTAAGAGAAACTTAAAAATTGGAAGAAATCAGTGATTTAAATTCTTATTTTTTAAATTTTTTTCTGTTCTGTGGAGCATGAGATCTCCATTTCCTAGAACTCTGATAATTGGCAAGGGCCCTAGGGAAAGCCCATAGAAAGGCAGCAGATTTAGATTCTGAAGCCTGACATGTCAGTGTGAAGCCATCAAATTCTGTTCTGGTTTTGTTTTACCCCTATACAATATTATTCATGGGTGGGAGCTCAGGAAAATCTCCCTTGCTCTGAGATTAAAGAATTCCTAGCTTAAAACAGATGGAAAACTTCAGCCAAAATCCAGCTGGGTTCATAATGCCTTTGTGTATGTTGTTTGGGTTTTTTGTTGTATTTGTCAGCTGCTTATAAAAAAAAAAAGGAAATATCTGAATAGATTAGGTTGTCTAAATAATATTTTTCTCTTCTATGACAGAGAAAGAAACAAAGAGAGTGGCTGCTTCGTCAACTTAAAAACATCGAGGAAGCAACTGAACATGAACTGACAATTGAAGAAGCTTGATTGAATTACTTATGGAATTAATGCTATCACATCCTTCTTGTGGGAATAGCTGGTTCTGATAAATCACACACATGATTATAGTGCCTCTATATCAGACTTCCTCTTTCCTTCCAACATATTCCCCTTTTGGTGTTTGTTTTGTGATTCTTTTTGCCTCTTAAATCTAGGAGGGGTCAGGTGGCTCTACATGAGAGCCAATATTTATTTATACTGGCTGAAGAGCTGGAAGAAAGAAGGGAGGGGGAACTATGTAAGAATCATTCTTTTGTTACCACAGCTCTTCCTCACCATACTCTTCTGTGTAGTGTTCAAATCTTCGAGGGTTGCTCATGTTCCTTAAGCAACAAAGTCCTAGTGGCCCCACAGAGTGCAATCCTGGTTAGCCAAAGGAGAATCCCCTCATCTAAAGAGTAATCAAAACTGATACAATCAGGAATGTTTTTGCTGTGAGCTGGGGAGATGAGGAAATAGTGAGAGGCACCAAAGAGGGAGACCAGCCTCTAGAGATCACTAGTTAATGACTGTTTTGAAGTTTTGGTTCAAAATGAGTTCGCTCCTGATCATATATGCACATCACCGTTGTGTTGCAGGACCTTAGTGCTCATCTGTGTGCTTTGAGGAGGTATGCATTTTCTGTTTTTTCTCTAGAACTGCTGCAAGAGGAGGAAGAAGGCTGTCTCCCTGGTAAAGGTGTACTGGCAAAATGGCAATGTAGCTCAGAACAGCTTTTTCTAAAGCACCAGTCAAGAAGGGATGCAAAAAGCATAATGTTCATGTTAGCTCCTACTGCTGTCTGCCTAAAGATTAATAGATCACTGTTAAGTGATCTATGGAATGTCAGCAACAGAGACCCAGAACAAATTTACCACGTGCATTTGTGTACCTCCAGCACGTGCACTTTCCTGGCTATGCTCATTTTGCAGCCTGCTCCAGACACTACATAATTACCCCAAAGGATCCAGTTCAACAGAAGCCAAGTGGAGCTTTTGCATTTCCTTCTCACACACTGAAACATGTAAAATCTTATGTCCAAGATGGCAAGAAGCAGAAGCATGGCCCAAGCTAACATTATAAAACAGCCTAACCAATAGCAGCTGTGTTAGGCTCAAAAATGCTAGTGTGGATTTCTGGTTTTACAATCTCTCTCAGGATTTATAAGGAATTGGGATGACTATACTAATGGTTCCTGAAGGGAAATTCTTCAGAGTTTCTTAGAACAGACCTGTCCTCAGACCTGGCTCTCTTGTAGTAGCCAGGCAGTGTTGTGATGTTGCCCCTCAGGTCACTGTCCAAGGCATGCTCGCTTGGTTTGAGGTTTACTTAACATTCTGGTATTTATTTGTGTGTGTTACCCAGGCTGCTTGTCTGACTTCCACAGGTTCCTTTGGCAACTGGGGAGCTTCTGGCTGAGGTAGATCCCAAGCTGCTTTTGAGATAAAACAGGCATGATTTCAGGTGTGCTGCTATTCCCCTTGAGCTTGCAAGCATTTCTTCAGCATCTATGATTTGTGCCAGGGGCTGAACTATGATAGGCAAGTGCAAGGTTAGCACAAAACCCTCCTCTACTTCCTGGTCCTGCTTCTCTGTTTCTCTTTCCCAGTTACCTCACAAAGTCACTCTTGGCTTCTCTTTGAGCCCCTCCATGACGTTAAACAAAATGGAGAGCTCATTACAGGCCAATCTGATCACGTTTCAGACCTTAGCAGTCCAGGGATGTAGTAGCTGGGAAACTCCTTCTCGGGCCCTGCTTCCAGCTACATCAAATGCAAGAGGAATCTGAGGTATCTGGCTGCTTAACATTAAAAAATTTCTGGGTTTGTGTCAAGTGCAATGCAAAACTTGCTAAGTTTCAGAGCACTAAATGCTGGGAAAATTTTTTAGAAAACAAATCTGCCACCCTGCCAAATCAATGGAAGAAGTTGGTGCCAATAAAATCCCAGAGATTTTCCTCAGTTGCCCAGAGTGGTAACACAGAATTGACTTTGATTTGATCTTTGCAATTCCTGAACCTCTATCAGGCAGACAGGTGGGCAAAACTGAAGGCTTTCAGGATTTTGGAAACCCTTTCTATTTCCTCTCTTTCAAATGCTTGAAAATAAACACAAAAGACTCTATAGCATTTTTCTTGCAGAAAATTAGATCCTCATGAATTTGCAGAGTTGCAATACTGCCTTTCAGGAGAAAATATTAATAGAATTAATTGGTGCTTCAGAGGTTTTCTGAAATATGTCCGATACTCTATATCAACAGTATGATTGTTAATTATAGGTTAGAATACCAAGGGAGTTGAACCAGACCGGTATAGCACTAAACTAAACGTTACCCCCTAGTGAATGATGTTCTCAAAAGAAGGTTTGTCTCTAATTTTTAAAAGCCAGAATGTTAGGGAATATGAAACTACATATATCAAACCACACATATAAAACTACTGTGTTAGAATTGCCTTCTATGTAAGCATATCCATGGGGGCAAAATTTAAAAAAACTAGTATATCCTTTGTTTACAGGGTTTGCCCTTTCCTTTGTTTCTCCAGTAGACTCTCAGGTCTACTGGGGTTTTATGTTTAAGTTTAACGATAGAGTTGATTTTTCTCTTACAGTACACACATACACTTTGAATTAATAGGCTTTGAGAGAGGCACAGTAGTATGCAGTTTCAGTGTTGTTTAATGTTCATCCTCTAGTGGCAATAATGGGAAATTACCATTTGCTTATCAGCTTTCTTCGTGTGCAAAATTCCTGTATGCATATTTATATTGCAGTATCACCACAGTATAAAAAATAAAAATAAAAGCAACTTAAAGGGAGACAGAGAGTCCAACACCTTGAAAAAATAGGCCTCTAATTATTAGTTATTTTAAATATGGTTTGCAGGTCCTAAGGCTAGAAAATATTAGAGACAACAGACACCAGATTCTTATGAGAAGATAAGCCCCAAGGCATCACGTTATGTAAAATAAAAAATCTTTTTTTCCTGCATGGATGAATGTGAATCAGAGTTGCAATGGGTTCTGAACCCTTGCTCTGGTCCTGGCTTTTAAAAGCAGAACTGAACATGTTTGTAAATTTAGAACAGCTTTCCTACTAAGGGTGCTCTTTTAGGGCAGTATTTTTCCTTTAGGAGTTACGCTATGACCTTGACCTAGGGAACTGTTTTCAGTACACTTGTTTCTGAACAGGTATTACACAATCTACCTGCTGATGGTGACTAAGCATGATGTTGGATGGAGAAGAACAAAAACACTACCAAGAACAGATGGAAGAGACAGAAATGTCTTCACCCTCGATTTATGAGCTCAGCCTTGTTCCCACTGAAGCAATGGTAACACTTCTGTTGACAGAGTTGGGAGTGTTCTGCCCAGCTTCAGTGCTTCTGTAGGAGGCCAGATGGAAGAGAAAAATGTTTAGCACACATATTTCACATTTAAATAACAGAGAACTGGTAACTAAGTTACTTCTTCACTGATCATAGCTGAACTATTTTAGGACAACTAGGAAAACTAGAAAACTCTAAAATAAAAAGAGATTATTTTTTTTTCTCTAAATCACAGCATAGTTACATTCCTGTTATGGACAAACCCCTGAGTAATAATTCATGTAGCGGTGTCACTGACCTGTATTCCAGTATGTTTTGTCCTATAAGACATGCAAGCACAAAAGTTCCCGTTAGCTCAATCTATCATTACAGCCCACAATACCAATCAAAACAGCTCACTCCTCAACACTTCTGGTTTATTAAAAAGAACAAATATACTGAAGTTTTGACTGAGTAACACCTAGCGAATTTTGAGCAGTTGAAGCCATTGAGTAACATTTTCAAATGTTATTATAGACTAGACCTAAGCACAGATCCTAGGGCTCCACCTAGGATATAGCCCACCCCTAAAAACCTCAGATCTGCTATTCAGTCCTTGTACTGCTATGGAGGTACCTAATGCCCCTATACAATGAAATTTTGTTTTATAGTGTAATCAGTCCCAGCAAGCATGTGGAGCTTGACAGTAGCTCCTGCTTACCAGTCTCCTGGATCTGGCCATGCACATGATCTCACAGTATTTTACACCAGTCCCACCCCTCCACCATGAAATGGGAAGTATGAGCAGCAGCAGATGCATAGTAAGCACCAGTCAGACAGAAGTTCTATCTATCTGCCTTTAACTTCAGCAGTCCATAGGATAAAACTCCAGGAAGTGAAAGACCACATTTCAAATCCCTTCTAATCTAATCTGAGACAAGACTTTAAAAGTAAGCATCCTAGGTCACAAGGCAGAAATCACCACCTCTGGACTTACTAAAGAGTCCAGGCTTTTAAGTGGTACCTGTCAAAGTTGTTCTACTTTGCCTAATTATTCATTAGAAATTAAGATTGAATTTGCATCATAGGTCAGTGGTTCACTGTCTTCCCTCTGTGGTATTTTATTTCTTGGGTGTTTGTGGAGGTTTTTTTCTGTTCTAATTCATTTTTATTGAAGAAATGGAAAAGAAAATGGGGAAAACATCCTTCATTACTCCCAGGGAGTGAAAAAAGAAAGAAATAAATCATAGCTTTTCTGCTTCTTACTGTTGCTGCCATTTTGATCCCTTTAGTTGTCCTCCGTTTTGTCCTTTTCTAGCTCTGTATGTCCTCTTCTAACTGGCTTCTGCTTTCAGCTCTTCATGTCAATGCAGGTTTGTACCCTATAGTGACGCTCTTCTACTGGCAGATCCCGTGGGCCTCCTGAAGCTTGCATCTTACATCTTCTCCTAAAGAGGATGTGCCAGCAGTGAAAGGGGCAAAGAAGTGTCTTATATCTCTAGGATAGGAAAATAAAGGTTCTCTTTCTAGAAATGGAATAATGCAACTTTGTAGTATGGAGCGTGATGTGAATTCAGATATATGGCCAGTGCTATAGAAAAACTTACTGGGAGAGGAACTGGATCCAAAAAAATCACTTACAAGAGGCTTAAGTGAAACAGCATGCAATTAAATCAAAATGGTGCTGCATGAGAGTATTCATATAAAGGTGCCTTAGCAGTTACAAATCCTCTCAGAAAAAAGCCACACAAAAACTCATAAGCTGCACAAATCATAGCTCTACAACAGCAAAGCAACAGGGTTTGCCACCATGGGAAGGAAGCCATTAGAAGAAGACAAAAGGCTTACAAGTGCAATCAAAACCTTTCAATTACAATACATATACTAATGTGGATTTGTGTTACAATTATAACAGTGCTAGATGAAGAAAGAAGGAGTGGAACTGGGATGGTGGAGAAAGAAGTGCTATTTGGCATCCTGATTGCCCCTGGCTAGCTGAGAAAAAGTCCAGTGAGTCTGTAGGACTGGAAATTATACTACGAAGGTTATGATGCAAGCATACAAAACAATAGTGTATCCTGACCTTGACTACTATATTCAGTAGCATATGGGTTTTTTGTACCACAACTGGGTAATGATAAAAATTGATTAAAGAAAACAAAACACAGAGCAAAGCCCTTACATGAGACGGGCAGAAGGAAAAGACTGTGATGACTACATCTGGAGAACATATGAGGCAATAAGCAAAAGGCAAGCGAAACTACAGCTCATGACATGTAAAAGGTCATTTGGCCATCCCAGTTTCTCAGAATGCAAAATCAGTGGAGTTAAAGGAACTTAAGACTTGAAGTGATATTTCAAAATGTGTAATTTTTTGCATATATGCAATAAGTCTGCAGAACGACATATTTTCACTAAATAGATATCTTTGACACTGAAAAAAAAATCAAATCAGAGAGGGGGGAACACTGTATATGAAAATGTAGAAAATAACATTAAAATAAACGGTGGTGTTGGGCCAGTTATTTATTTTTGTCATGTTGACCATGTCATGGCCAACCATTCACTGACTGTAGTAACAACAGCAACAGCAAAAATAAAATCTGTCATACTTTGATAGTTACACATATAAGCATTTCTACAACATCTCAGTTAATTAGATTTCATGAGAGAAAAACTTTTGAGACATCTAATAATCTTTCTCTGTGTCTGTCTTAATATTTGCAACTAACCTATCATCACCAAGCTGTGGGCCACTAGAAGTTTTATTCTTTCCCATGTGATATTTCTACAGAACACAAAATCGGTGTTTTATTGAACGCAGCCAAATTCTTATTTGTAAAGAGATGCACTTTGCTTTCATCTGTAACAAAGTGCCTTGATAACCTAATCTTGGCTTTTTTCTTTGTCTCATTATACATTAGTTATATTGATTTTTTTTAAATCCAGTAACTGTGTGATCTCTGTGTTTGATGGCAGGGATTATTTATACAGTAGGTCAGGCAAACATTCATATGACATTCAATCTTATCTCCTGTGTGATTTCGATATAATAACAGGTTGGATTAACTCCTTCACATCTCTACTTGCAAGATGTGCTTTCCTTCAAGGAGCCTTAAAACTTTGCCCATCCCCTAGGTGCCACACAGTGTGACCTGTCTGAATGACAGTGCTGTGTCTCACAGTTACTTTGTCTTCATGCTGTTCTTCTACTTCTTCCCATAGAAAGCAAGCCCTGCCCTCCTTACACTGAAAGATTCAGGTGTCCCAAGAAGAGGCCAGCACCTCTGAGCATCTTTGTTCCTCTGGACAGTGTGAATTTGCCTGTACCTCACTGTAGATCCCCTACAATGAACTTGAAATAGTAAATACATGTTGATTAAGGCTGCGGTGAGCATCAAAAGCTTTCATAGCTTGACAACTGTCAGACACTAATTAACTCTTGGTGAAGTTTGAATAGCTCAGGCAACCCTGCATCGCAGCAGCAGCTTACTTGTTTCTGTTCTCCATGTAAGCCTCAAGCTCTCTAGAACTAACCTAATTAACAGAGTCCGGTCTCTCATGCTCTGGCAAGGCTCATACAGGCTCTGAAACCTGAAAAAAGTATTTTTGCTATTACTAGCAACAATACTATTATACTAATTAGTAACAATGATATTGCTGAAATCAGAAATGCCTGAAGACAAAAGGCAGGGAGAGATTTCTTGACAAAAGCAGCTGGGCAAACTGTTTTATTTTTATAAGAACTGGTGCAGAAGTCAATAACCTAAATATGGAAAACAATTGTAAATTATCCACAGGAATGTGCCCTCCTCTTTTAACAGCATATCATTTTGTTGTCAGTAACAGCCCTCTTGTTCTCTTGCTGATTTTCAAGCTGCTGTTGTCTTCTCTGCCTGCAGCACAGCTCCTGTTCCTGTAGAAGGAACAGTTCAGGCATGTTTCTCCCCCAGTTTTGGCTTCCCACTTCATAGGATGGATAACCAGAGGAAATGGACCTCTTGACTTACTGTGGTCTGGGTCTTATGACTTATACCTATGTTTTATTAGCTTTTTAAATGTATAAAAGTGAAATAATGACATTTTAGGTTCTACTACTAATAGACAAATATACTCATGGAGGAGAAAGGCCTCCAGGAAGCCTCAGAAGAAAAGAACAGGAATTTGAAACATCAGGAGCTCCTCAGGTTTTGGGTTAGCAGTAAGCTCCTTTAAGAATCCAGTGTCTCTACAGTGAAAAAGAATATCCACTATTGCAGTTGATAAGGTGTAAACCAATATAAATTAATTATCTGTCGTGGTTTAGCTTCAGACTAAAACAAAGAACCACATGGCAGCCGCTTTCTCTCAAGCTCCTCCACAGCTGAGAGGGCAAAATCGGAAGAAAAAGGCAAAACTGGTGGGTTGGGACAAAGACCGTTTAACAGAACAACAAAGGGAACAAGAAAACAGTAACACGGATAGAGGAGTATGAAAACACGACTACCATACCAACCACACCCCGGACCATCCTGACCACCACCACCGACTTCGTGACCCCTCCCCTTCCCAGCCAGATCCCGGGTACCCCCTGGCCATGGCTCACTTGGGATGGAATACCCATACGCCTGCTAGATCCAGGAGAGAGTTAACCCTATCCCTTCAGGAACCAGGACATTATTGTTGTCTATTGTCTTATGGACACTTTTCCCCTACATTGTGCAACTGTCTGTGACTATGATGCCCCTGGTGTGAGGCTGGATCTCACTTTCTCTATTGGTACAGCTTACTTTTCTTCCTATTGCATGTGGAAAAGCTTGTTCCTGGAAAGCAATGTATTAGTTTGGGGAGGGAAAGAGAATTTCATGTGCATCCTGTAGAAAGGTGTGTTCCGTGAAAGCCATGTATCATTTGGGGGAGGAAGAGTGAGTTTCATGCGCATCCTGGCATTTAACCCATGTAATAGACCCAGACATTAAAGCAGTAGCCTTCTGTTACTATCTCAAACTGTTCTTCACATGAGATGCTGTAATACGTATTTTAAAGCCCTATTATATTTAAATTGCTTTTAAAATAAAGCTCTGGGGAATTTACCTTTTCCTTTATCAGCATAACATAGCAACCACTTAAGAAAGCAAACCTAAGGGCGTTGAAGGCTTGAGGCTCACATCACCAGTGTGTACTCAGGGACTGTAGTAAAGAACACCTTACTTGGTGGTGCTCTCTTCTCTTTCTGGGATTGGAGAGATACAGTGGCTGAAGAATACAAAGGGATTTAAACAATGCTAATTTAGGTATCTGGAGCTAGTGCTAAGGGGATCATTTACATTTTTCAAGGTCCCTGCAAAGCCGTATCTCACTCTGGTAAGCACTGGAAAGTCTTTATTTCTATGTCTGGTCCCAGGGAATACCTGGGGTTAGTAATGCTGACTAGAGCAGAAGGAGTGAAGAGGAAGCTTTTTTACGTTAACTCTCCACACAGGAACCCACGCTCTGCAGCATGCTTTCAGCTTTGCCTCTTGTCAAAATGTTTCTGGATTTCTGCAGTTTGCTAGGCAAACTCACACCTGTGTCATCGCTGCATGGAGCAGCTGTCCCATGATGGGATGACTAAAGGACTTGAACCTGTCTTGTCAGAAGAGCTCAATAATTCTTAGAAAATAATTGCCTGGCTGGTCTATGCATGCACAGCATTGTGAACAAGGTGTTTTGCAACAGTGTGCAAACACTTTAGGTGCCATAAAAGAAATAAATTCTTTTTTTCTCCCTTTTTTTGAACCCATGATTTGATGCAGAAAGGCCATAGCCTTCCCTAGCTAGACTCGCCACAAGATAGCCTCTCACTTCTCTCACTAGAGCTTCTGCAGTTTTAGTTATAGTTATTTCTAAAATATTTTCCACATTCTAGCAAAATTAACTGCTGGGGAAAAAAATAGCAAAAGTTAGTCTGGAAAAGTTAAGACAATATTAGTGCAACACAAACTTGGAATACCTCATTAGCTGCATCCAGAATCTAATTCTAAAAGTCATGATTACCCAACTAGAATGGAAACGTAATACCAAATGGCATGTATGCCATTGCTACAAAGGGACAACAGTCAATATGTGCTTGAATCACATTATACATCAAGAATTTAAGCACTGTCAATTACTTGGATAAAAAACCCCTAATAACCCATAGAGCTGAAATAAACCATTTTGATAGAGGATACATGACAGAGAAGAAATTATCTTTTTTTTTTTTTTTAGTATTTCTGTCATAGCTCTTTCTCTTCATATGCTTGATGCAATATATGGTGTGTGTATGTATCTCATAGTAGTTTTGGATATTAAGCTTACAATTCAGGATTAGTTTCTTACCTCAAGAAAAATAATGAGGATATTCCACTTGTTGTTTAGGGTTTTTTTAAACACACCCAGAGAAACAGTCCCAGTAGGAAATTATTTAGCAAGTCATTTGAATTTGTGGTGATTAGAGGATAAAGATCACTTGTACACAATCTTATATAAAACTTTATGTTCTGTGAGTCACGCCATGTGGCTTTGAAGAAAAAATAAAAAATCCCAAACTTTATTTAACATGCAAAATGAGGTCATTGGCTAAGAATTACTGAGAAACAAAAGCAAAGAGTCTTGTAGAAAAGTAACCCTTTCCTAGGATTCACGTAGTGTCTTCTGACAAGTGTCTCAAATTAGGGGACAACAGTTGGAACACCTAAAAATTGCCATCAAAAGACTTCAGTAAACACAACTTTACATCATGGATTGTTTTAAGCTCCGGACTCTTATCTGTTTGTGTTCTTTAAAGCAATGTCAGTGTCAGAGATGGAGATTCGTAGATGTGTTGTAGTATTACATCAAACAGAGCCTACATCAACATATACACTACTTCCACTTCATTGATGTTCTATGGCCTATACAAAATCATTGTCTTGTTGATTGATACTGCCCTAAGTTATCATAATCCGTTCTTAAATATGATCATTACATTTATATAAATGAAATATGAAGGAACTGATTTTTATGGATCTATCTTTTGTGCAGATGGACATTGGTTCACGAAGTCGGCTTTAGCAGTTTTAGGTTTGCTCAGTTTATACAAAAGACAGCAAGGAAAAAAAGGCTAGGCTACCATTTAGAGTTGACCTGCAATAATAAAGGAAAGAAAACAAGAACGACTTCAAAATGTTTTTTTGTGAGTTTTGTTTATCTTTTGTTTGTCTTACAGGGTAAACTGAAAAAATCTGGCTTCTAAAAGGCTGCAAGTTGTTAGGAATTGCCTGGCCAGTTCAGATACTGCCAACTGCCTGACAGTAAGGAAAACAATGCCAAAGGCCTGAAAACATGATGTTGCTTTGGAAAAATGAGATGCTTCTGAAACTAATGGAAGTTTTGTGAGGTAGACTATGTCAGACAAAGACTATTTTCTTGCCTTAGGTGTATTTCTTTATCTAGTTACTTAAAAATGATGGTGATGTGCTAAAAAATCCTTTTTTTATGAGCTCATTGGGTCTACTTCTCATTTGTAATTTTTTTCATGTTTTTTCATGAACGGGACTTTGTTTTGCATTGTTTTCTTTTTCTCTTTGAGGGAGGAAAGATGACATATTTCTGTATATTGTTCACTTCACATAGAATGGTAAAAGAATTGTGATTTTCTAAGATAGATGTACAAGAAAAAAATAGAAATGAAAGGGGAAAAGAGCATCAGAGCTTGAAAAATTTAATAGGGATGTTCTGCAGAAATTGATGTGCTTCAGGTTTTCAGCCAAAATTTGCTGCTCCACAGAATTCTAGTAAGAACTGTAAAATTGCGTTTGTTAAAAATGCTTGAAAATGCTAGAGAGTTTTAAGGGCTGCCAATTTTTGTGTATCCAGACAGATATTCCCTAAAACCAACTAAATTTAAGAAAAAAAAAAAAGAGATGAAGTGAAAATGTCTCAAGTTGTAAAAGACTGTAGCCAATGAGAGTACTTTTTAGAACTGTTATGAATATAGGGGAATGAAAATTCACTACATTATAAAGAAAACTTTTGGCATCAATACTAGAAAAAAGAAGAGTGAATAATAGAACGTTAAACAATCCTTTGCAGTTCCACTACACTTTCTTTCACATAAATGATGTATTTACAAAAGAGGAGAACTAAATGCAAAATAACCAACCGAAAAACGAACACGCTACATTACATGACTTGACAGTGAAATTTGCTATTTCCAGCTCAGTACAGACTGCAAATGCCAGGATAAAATAATGTGTTCAGCACAGTGAAGCTTGAATACTTTTTATTGTAGTGACAGCTGTTGAATGCAAAGGAGGAAAGCAAAGATTATTTTTTTCTCCACAGGTGATATATGAGGAGGTGGAGAGGGGAACAGGACAGACAGAAAAGCAGATATCTCGTTTATTTCAGGACTGTTTCACAAACACTGGTTTCCCTCAAGTGCACATTTTAAGGGGACTGATACTCCTCTCATTGCAGCAGCAGTAGCAAAACAGAGCCCAAGCGTGGGAGACCCCTCCAGTTTCAGCTGCACAGCCCATCCTGGAGGTTAATGCAAGGACTCCTACGTGCATGTGCGCAGTGGTTAGAGGACCCTGATGGCTTTATCACCCTTGTGGCCTCCTCTTTGGTATGTCACTGTCCTCCTAATCTGCAACCACATGACGAAAATTAAACAAGGGCTTGTTGCATTTGTTGCTGTGGAAATGCAAAGTTAGTTGCTTCAGTTCCAACGAGATTTTCCTCTTCCCCTTCCTCTCCTCCCCTCCCCTGTTTTTTTTTACCTACATTTTTATAAAAAGTCAAGAACAGGAGATGTTTGTGACAGGCAAAAGGGGATGGGATACCACCCATTCATCCATCCCCTCTGCCCGTTTCCCCTCCACCCCGCCACATTTTTCCTTGTTAACTGTGCTAGGACAGAGAGGAGAATAAAAGCATTCCTGCATGTCTGGAGGAAAGAAGAAAGATAAAGGGGGAAAGTGAAAGGGGAGGGGAAGAGTGGTCAGCGACTAGAACCGGCAGTGAAATGATGCTTCTCCAGCCCTCCTGTTCAGATAATAGTTAACTCGGGGTTAAAGATTAATAGCCAGGCAAAGCACCGTATAAATGGTCCGGACGAGCTGAATGTATGTAAACTGCCTCCTGCTCCTCAGACTGCTGAACTACCCTCTCTGTTGTCCCTCCTCATCAGCGACATGAGTAGTCTGCGGTCTCCGCTGCGTCGCTGTTGGTTGGCGTCCCTGCTGCTCCCGGCACTCCTGGGCCCCCGCCTCGCCGCCGGGGTGGCCCTGCAGCCCATGCACTGCGCCCCGTGCACCGAGGAGAAGCTCGCCCTCTGCCCGCCCGTCGCGCCCGGCTGCCCGGAGGTGGCCCGGCAGCCCGGCTGCGGCTGCTGCCAGACCTGCGCCCTCGGGCCGGGCCAGCTGTGCGGGGTCTACACGGCCCGCTGCCGCCAGGGGCTCCGCTGCCACGTCCCCGCGGGAGACCCGCGGCCGCTCTCCGCCCTCATCCAGGGGCAAGGGACGTGCCTGCCCGCCAGCGAGATCGAAGGGATGAGCACGGCGGAGCCGGCAGGTACCTTGCGGTCGCGTCCTCGCTCCGCGCCGGCAGGCTGGTGCGCTGCGACAGAGCCACTGGCCGAGGGGAACCAGGGCTCGGCAGCGGGATGCGCCTGGCGGATGAAGGCGCTGCGGGAGCTTGGCGTCAGGACTTTGGAAAAATAAGCGAAGTTAGGCAGGCGTTTGAAAAACGGGGAAGACGGACTGTGTTTTTCAGGAAAACGTGCTCTGACCTGCGCGAGGTGAGACGCATCCTGGTGTGGAGCCAAGAGATGTTCGCAGCAGGCTGTTACGCCACAGGCAGCAAGCAGGAAAACCCTAAAGCGTAGGAATGGGAAGCTACAGACAGTTGTTCTTTAGTAGTAAACAGTAACTGGAGTAGGACAAATATTTTTTAGACTTTGTTTATGTCTGTCTCCAAAAGTCACTATAGCTATTGAAAAGACCTAAACAGGCTTTGTGCCTGGCTTCCTGTCAAGAATAAAGGGTATCTGAAGTAGTACAGTGCTAGCTATACTATCTTCGAGCAAAAAGACATCAAGCATCTTATGCTTCTTCGGTGTTATTTGATTATTTTACAAACTTGTTGTTATTATTATTACCACCACCATCATTACTGCTATGTCCATGCAGTGGTGATTAAGGTAACTCAGTAGCATTACAAAAATAATTGTTGTTGACTCAAAATATCAATTACCATTGGTGGTAGAGTGGAGTTTCTCTTGTACTTCAGGGGGCGGGGCGAGGAGAGAACAGTAACTAAATTGAGCGTTTAAGGGTCTTGCAGTTCAAAATATCTAGTACTTGANGCCTTTCCCTTTCCCTTTTCTTTCTCTCATTCTTTATTTATTTCTCTTTCTTCCCTTCCTTAATTTTCCATCTCCATTTTAGCTTAAACATGTGGTTTTTAGTCCATGGGATGAGCCTTCATCCAGCGAGTTTACACACCTTTTTCCCAATATGTGTTCCTGCAATTGCAAAGAGTTTCTGTTGCTTCTAGTGGGAGTTCACACGTGCTGGGTTAGGCACGAGCAGGCAGATCCAGTTTCTGCTATTCACTGGCTATTTGATCCACTGCAGGACAGCATAAGCTACTGCTGGCTCCTCTGAATTTATATTCCTTCTTATATTTGAGACAAATCATGGAATGAAGAAAAAGATGACATGGGATCAGGCCTGGACCAGCTCCTTTCCTGAATAAAAACTGAATCACATCATGCTGACAAAAATCTCAATTCATTACAAGTTTAACTCCCATCATTCCTCATTTAGCAAAGTCTCTGCAATCCACTGTGGTCAAGAAAGTTTCTTAATTTCCAACAGACTGGCTGCAGCTTCATCTTTGGGATTAGAGTGATTTTGAAGGATCATAAAATAACCAGTTCGTTAGAGAACAGCTGATGCTTCATTCATATGTATTTATGACAAAAGCTTAATTTGCTGGGCTGAATGTGTAACTTATTACTCCTGCAAGAATTACTGTAATTGCTGTTGCTGATCCGTCTTCTTTTTCTTTACCTTTTAAACTTGGAGAAATAATTGCAAAAGTTCACTGAAAATATTCACCTTAGTGTCATTCTTCCCAGACTCAATCGAACCTGAGGATATACCTTTGGAAAGCACTGAAATGGCACAGGATCAGCTGCTGAACTATCAGTTGATGTTTCTCATGGGCCAGGACAAATCCGTTCCCTGGAATGCCATCACTGCATATGAAAACATGAAAGCAAAGAGAGTATCTGAACTCAAGAAATGGAAAGATCAGGTGGGTTTTCTTTGCAAACCTTTCAGAGACCATTTCAGTACACACTGTTGATTCAAAATACAAAATAAAAATATGTGTGGAATTCTAGAAGCAACACTGGGATGTCAGTATTTTGGGTAGCCAGCAAATAGTCTTTTGGAATGCCTTCACCAGATGCTTGAGGAACAAGCGAAATGGCAGGAGTGATAAAAACAGGTGTGCATCAGATATCCTATGTACACTCTATGCAGAGGCTGAATCTTTCTCTGTATTTACTATCAGATTATAACATGAGCCCTTAGTTTCCAGGAGGCCATGTTAAAATCTTGGACTCCTTTTGTGTTTTAGTTAAAAAATAAGACATTTCTCACTGGTCTAATGCTCTGTGAAATAAAATGGAGTCTTTACACACAGTTGTTGATGAAACACCAGTGCAAACCAAAACATGTTTCTTTCTGACCACGAGGAAATTCTATTCAGTAGATGAATGCAAAAAGACAGCGCAAAAAACAAAGTAAGCTTTTACCTTCAAAATTGCGATGGGAAATGGGGGTGTGGGGCCTTTGCAAGCAGGTCTGTGTTCCACTTGAGGGCACCAGAGAACCACGGTTAGATCAGAGTTAGATCAGTTCCGCTCAAGGAGCACCCCCCAGCACCGAGCTTGAATTACCTGGCACAGAAGCCCAGTTTTGTTATGGTTGCAAAAAAAAAAAAAAAAAAAAAAAAAAAAAGGCAAAATTGTACTAACGACAAACCCACCTTTGAAAACCTCATTCCACATCCAGAACAGGACTTAATTACTGATTTAGTTTGAACTATTATATGTTCATAGGCTTTTGCTTTTCTCACCCAGAGCCACAGATAAGTCTGTTGACTTGAATAGGACCACTTACGTGAGGGCCTGACACAGGGAGGCCTTGCAAAAGCAGAGGTTATGATTATTTCCACTCTGAAGTAAAAATATTTGTTCAGTCACTTCTCCCCTTTCACTCATTTAAACAGATACTATTAACATGTGACCATTATGACTTTGAAAAAAAGAACAAGTAAATTATGAAAATAGTGAATATTGGAAACAGTTCTTCATTTCCAGTTCCAGCCACATTGGGTTTGGGTCTCAGAGCCACAGTGGTGCTCTCTATTCTGCTTTGGCGACAGCTCTGTCCTGTACAAAAGATAACAAACATTCAGATGTTTGTTCTTGCACCATTTATATAAAGTCTTGCACCTATTTGCCATACATCAACAGAGCATGGGGCCATGGCAACCAAGGAAAATGTGGCTAGTCTCACGTACACCAGCATCCTAATGTGTACCTCCCCATAATAGGAGAGATTGTACCCTCTGAGCAGTAATGTGTTTACTTAGTGTAGGTTAAATTTCCTTGTGTGGCAATTTAAGGTCTTAAATCCTCATGTTTCTGAGAACAGAAAATACCTCAAAGAATAAAAACAAAGGCCTAAAAGCAACACCAGAGTTTTCTGGCTGTGCTCCTACTGAAACAAATAAAAACTGCATGCAAAGCAGCCTGTGTGCAGATTATATGACTAATAAGTATTTTCAGCTTTTTGCTAGCTTTACGCTGATAATTTTTTGTTTAGCTGGTTTCTTTGTGATTTTGGTATTGACAACCTTTTTGTGGTATTCTTGCAGGGACCTTGTCAGAAGGAGCTCTACAGAGCCCTGTATAAATTGGCAAAGGCTCAGCAGAGAAGCAGAGGGGAAATTTACAAATTCTACTTGCCCAACTGCAACAAGAATGGATTTTACCACAGCAAACAGGTACGTGCCTTCTCCCATGAGGGAGTCACAGCAGCACTGTGACTAGTCTGTCACAGCCAACAGTTTCATAGCCCTCTGCTCCCAAACTCATGAGTTTGCAGCTGCTGGAAAAGCAGGTTGAGAAACCAGGGATACTAGTGAGAGCAGATGGTTTGTCCTTCTTCTCTTAAAAGTGAGCTGCATGATAAGGGCTGGCAGCAATGGAAGCGGGAGTCTTTTCTATTCACAGAACAGGTGCATGCAAGGCCTTGTCCAAAATCTTTTAACCCTCTCAGCTTCCTGGCCACATCAAGCTCGAGGTACCTGGTTTTAGCATATTCCCAGTTGACATTAATTCATAATATCCACAATACTGCCTGCAAAGCCGCTTGCATATATAATAATTACTATGGAGAAAGGAATTTCTCAGCTCCTAGGCAGTGAAAGACATAAGCAGTGAAAAAAACTATCTGGAGAAAAATTAGCCCTCCGAAAGTAGAACAAAAATACTGATTTGTGCTGCCTGTGGATTATGTTATATACTCATTTCCATTATAGCCTCAAAAAAGCTAATGCAAGTTATACTAAAAGTAATTTGCAAACCTAATTACAACTCCAAATCTCAGGCCACACCCTTGTAACCACAGGTCATACATGCAAATTGAGTAGGTCTGCACAAATCTGTGTCACCGAGACTCCTCGTTTTTGGGCATGGCACCACTGTGTGACTTACAAAATATTGTGACCTGGGATCTAATCAGGCACAAACAGAAATCTGTTTAAGCCCCCTCCTGAGGAAAAAACACACCCTATTTGCCTTCCTGCATGAAGAGCCAGACCATCCAGTCATTGCTCTCATCCTACCAGCTCGTATATTCTGCCTTCCTTTGGTTTGTCATGCTGGAAGATGTTGCTGTTTTATGTTGCTGGTTACCAAGGAGTGAGCAAAGTGTTTTAAATCTGAAGTTGCTGTTGTTGTAGCTGAGCTTGCGTCATGGCGCCATAACCAAGCATGTTCATCAGAGGCTCTGTCAGAAAAGGGACCACTGCATTCAAAACAAGTCAGTGCATGTCAGGTTCCTGCCTTCTGATCCTAGTTCTGTCCGATAACTCTACTTGCAGTAGTATCTCATAGGTAATCTTCTGCTTACGGTTACTTATTGTGGGGTTTGTTTTGCTAATAATATTGTAGTGTGAAACTTCACTGGATGGAGAGTCTGCTGGATGCTGGTGTGTCTATCCAAAAAATGGCAGAAGAATTCCTGGATCTCCAGAAATGAAAGGAAACCCCGAATGCCAACAGTATCTCAACTCACAAGAATAAAACTAAACACATTCATTCACATCAAGTTTTCTATGGGGTCTGATCTAGTCAGGAGATACTGTAGTCAGGAGACGTTTGAGTAAAGTAGTTTTGCACCCCAGATTTTCAGCAGATGAGTAATTCCATGAAGTAGATTTTTTACTGCACTGGCATTACTCAGATGCTTGAATGACAGATATGAGCAACTGCAAGAGCAAGTCCTACAATCCTGTAGATTTTGTTTGTATAATACTATAGATACTTTCAGATGTAAAGCTGTTGAATTATTTATTTCACAGTATGTGTATTTTTGTCTCTATGTGTTGTTACTAATTTATATCCCCAAACACTTCATAACTTTATATGTAAATACTTAATATTATTGCTCGAATGTATGCATCTTCTGTTGGAGGAATATTGCTACTTAAAACTTCAAATGGCATAACTCTACTGGGAAAAATGGCTTGTAAACTTGCATTTTTGTACTATGTATTTATAGATGAAAAACTGAATTTTAAAAAATTGCTTTCAGTAGAAAACACACTTAGAAACTTATTTAAAAACTGTTTTGTGTATATAGCATGTTGCTTTTGCACCTCTATTTCCATGTCAAGCTGTTTCTTTAAAAAGTAAGTCTAAACCTTGACTATATGCTGATGTTCCTGATGGGGTAATATTTGTTTCTATTTTCCACACATATGCACTGAATAAATGGCAAAACACACCAGGATATTCTGTGCCACCTTTGACAGGTATAAGTTGTTCACATGTTGACATTGTCATGTTATTTCAGATGAGCTATTAAATAATGTCTTCTATACTGTCCTAATCTCTTCTCGGCATGTTCCTGTTTAGCAGTCTGACCTCAGCAGGACAGCGCAGCAACAGTTGGGAGTGTAGAGGAAAACACATTGCACATCTGCCTACTCAACTCCTAGCACCATTTTCCTGCAATGAGTTTTCTTCTTTTCCTCTCCCTACCACATTTCCCTTCTCCCGTCCTCTCTAATCTTGGCTGTGCTCTGCAAGTCTCGGCATTGGGCAAAGCAGCAGCCTCCAAGAGAAGTTAGTAAAAGATTTCTGAGTGGGAAAGCTAGATGCCTTTCTCTGCTCAAAAGTCTGAGGCAGCAGTATTAGTGCATATAACAGATACTGTTGAGATGAGGAAGAACCACTTCCTGCAAAGAAAGTCAGAGGTTATAAAAGGGAGGCTGAGGAAAAGTCTAGCCTTGGCTTGGGATGCATTCCCTCTCCCTCCCCCACATTACTTCGACTTAGTGGTTGCAGAGAAAAAGAGAGAAAGCAAGTGACTTCCCTGCCAGATTCAAGCTGGTTTTGTCCATGGAGAAACTAGTGTGGGAGTTAGCAAGTCCCCGAGGTGGAAACAGTCTGTACCAACCCTGCCTGAGAAAACAGCCAGAAAGGAGAGTAATAACATTTTCTAAGAGCATGACAGGAGGGAAACTCGGTGTAAAATCCTCCTGCCGTTTGTTGGCACAAGCTTTGGCTTTTAAATGGGAGCAGGAAGAACCTTGTAGAAACTGCAAAGCCAAAGTGTGGAGATCTCTACTCTCTGTATCACAGTTCTGTGGCATCAAACGTTGTGCTTGCTGAATGTGTTGGTTGTATTTGCCTGTCAATGTCAGTTGATCTGACTGGGGTCTAATAAACTGGTCCAGATTTAAAAGTATGGACATACAACTATATTTCTTTGTAAAACATTTCAAGATCTTCCCAAGGAAAGCACTGCAAAAAGCAGTTTATAAAACCAATGATGTCACTAGCCTATACATGTGTCTCTGCTGTTTCCCAAAGTGATGAGCAGAACTGGCAGTTTTATAAGTAACAGTATTATAAGTAACTCATGTATAACCTCTCTGTAATGAGCTCAATGAGACCTAGCTAAAACTGTGTTACAACACCACATTCACTGTGTCAAAATGCTTGGCAATCATTGTATCAAAATAATGAAGAAGCAGTAAATTTGAGCAGAACCGTAGAGTGCTTTCATTGAGTCTACCCAGCACTGAACAACTGTCATGCAGCATTGCCAAGAGAAAATGATGAAGAAAGGAGGGGAAATTACACACTCACAGCTACAGCATGTGCTTAAGAGCACTCTGACTGCTCTCACCTCATCAACCTTGTGTAAAGGCTGATCTCAAAAGAGCAGAAATTGGTTCTGTTTGTTAGGATCATTATACATAGGGGAAATGTTCATTACATTAATAAATATTAATAGCACAGTGTATTTGCAGTCTAGCAATCCAATGGACAGCTACTTCAAATGTTTTGCATGGTGTCAGGTTCTCATCCTAGTTGCAAGATAGTAAAACATGGAGAAGGGTTTAGGGGAACTCTTTCCTTTAAATGTTGAGTAGCAAAAGCAGAAATTGCTTTACACAGCATTCAGGGATGAGAGGCCAATTTCTCAGAGGGCTTTTGCTCCTTACCTTCCACTTGAAAGCAATGGGGGATGACTGCCTCTTTATCTGCAGTCTGGCCTCATGTAACGTCTTGCCAGGACTCACCAGGACAAACTTTTGCTGAGCTGCTCTGGGATGGGCTGTCTGACTAGTGCCAGAATCTTCTGTATACCGGGGTTAGGAATAATGGAATTAAAGAAGACAAATTTGATCTCTCTGCTCACAGTTCTGCCATGACATTTAGACCATAGATGCCATGTATTGTGGTTTGTCCTGGTCAGCCTCAATAATGATGAAAAAGGAAAGGTCTATAATTTTCCTTGGGTTTTCTGTTTGTGGGTTGCTTTTTTTCTTTTCTTTTTTTTTTTTTTTTTCTGGCAAGCGTCAGCTGGCAATCCTGGCTTCAATGTGCGCCTGCTGCAGTGGTCCCACCTGCACTGGTAATCCAAGTCTCGTGGGAATGCATGGGAAACAGAGAAGGTGCTGCAGGATCCTCTTAGCAGCTCAGGTCACCTAGGATGCAGCTGGATGTGTAAAGGGGTTGTACTGTTCCTTGTTATTTCAGCTCCCTCCCTTCACACCCTCTTGTGCTTCCTCTAGCCCACCTAAAAAGAGCTAATTGGTGGGAATGTCTCAGGTGAACACCTGTAATGTTTAGTTCACGTTATCTGAGCACCCTACCTACCCAGTTTGTGCTTGTTCTGACCAAAACCCCACCAAGTTTGCTGCAGCAGGGTTTGTTCCAGCCATGCCTCCTCCTGCCTCTGGCCTAATGCCAGCTGCAAAATGCTCATAGCATAGAAATGAGGTCACTACCGTCTGCATTTTATTTTCTACCCTCCTTTTCCCCTAGAGCTGTTAAAGACAACCTACAGTCACCAGATATTGGGCTCTGCTCACACTGTGTCAGTTCTGCTCATCACTTTGGGAAACAGCAGAGACACATGTATAGGCTAGTGCTGGTAGAAGGCAAGGGGATAGAACGAAAGAGAGAAAGAAAATGGGGGTGGGGGCAGCCAACACTAATACTGAAAGCTCATTGGCATCTCTGTCACTTCTCTACCATAAGAACACATGCTCTGCAAAGGCAAAATTTAGGCAGGGAGCAGCTATCTACAGACCCAGTCCAAAAGACAATCAGATATTAAGCTTATAAAGATTTAGGCTTTTCCTTTCCAAAACAAATATAATCCTTTGACCTTGCGCTGCTAATGAGAGTCCTAAACACATCACAAAATAAAAAAGCAAACAGAAAATGTCACACATAGCTTGCTTTCCTCAAGAGGAAGAAAAGTGGGATGAAAGAGAATGGCACAAGGCAGAAGCTCATCACAGGATTTTCTGCACTTCTGGAAAGAGTGTAGTTCCCATAGTGTCAGATGCTATGTGGGAGCCCCCAAAAGTATTAAAACAGCAGTTTTTTTCTGCAAAGTCAGAACCAAAGATGTTTGTTCTTTACCAGCAGCATAGCAGTTCTGACTGCAGAATTAGAAACAATACTTTTCTACCTGCATCACTGCCTTGCTATTGTAGAACACTACGAACATCTAATCCCTGCCCAACCCATAAGAACAATAATAAAAAGCATCCGTAGAAAAAAGAAAAAAAGATTCAAGTGATTCATTCCAAACTAGACTCTAGACCATGCTGCACATTGAATGGACAAGTTCTATCTCTTTATTTAGACAACACCTCTGAAGTGGGTCTACTTTTCCTTGGCTATCCACTGATAAACCACTAGCCTAAACAGCCTCCCTAGACTGCACTGACCCCAGGTCCTAGGCTTTCTACTTGCCGACATATTTCGTATTTATGGACCAATTATTTTATGCACTTGTTGTACAAAAATCAGGCAGGGATTCAGACCACACAGGAAAGTGTAGTATGAGCATCTTAGCAACCATCTAATTGTGTTTAGCACATTTGCTTTCCTTAAGACTTGGGTAAATAGTATATAGTGAGTAACAGCAGCAGAGCTGGGGCAAGTAGAGGGCTTCTCTTACTGACATGTCACCCTGTATGACTTAGTCACTGTAGGCAAAGGTGGAAGGGGACAGAGAAAGAGAGGATATACTGGGAGCACAGCCAGTTAGTTCTGTATTACCAGAAAGTACCAAAACCAACAGCAGTGGAGCAGGAGCCCAGACATACCAATACTTGCTCTCTGAGTAATGAAAACTGCTCTGATGATATCTCTGACAATAATTTTTCCCTCCTTTCCTCCTCTCTTGACCTACCTCCTCCCCCAGGGTGCTAAGTTCATCTGCATGTAAACTACTGTGAGGACCCAGGGAGAAGGGCAACCTCCTACTCTCCCATGAAGAGCCATGGGAGCAGTGGTGCTCATGGGTATTGAAATAAGGTCAAATGAACAAATCTAAACTTGGCACAATCCAGCTCTTGGCTGTTTACTTTTGAAAAAGTTTCTGCTTACCTTTTCAGACTCATTGTGGGATTATCACCTGAGTAGCAGTATGGGAAGCCCAGCAGAGTTAAGGGCATGCAGGGGAAGGCAGGACTGCACCTGTGCTTGTCCCCTTGCTGCTTCGTTATGAACCATGTGCCCCAGTAGGGACAGTGCCTGGCCAGTGGGCACAGCTATTCCAGCAGAGCCTCCCCGCTGCAGTCCACAGCACAGACAGTCTTCCTCCTGCCCTCAGTCTCCTTCAACTATTAAGCAGCCCATTTGTGCCTATATTGAGGTTTTTAATTGCCTAATTATGCCAGTGGTGACGTGGGATTTTTTTTCTCTGTCACTGATGGTGCTTTGTAGTTCAATGGGCTGACATGTAGATGCTGAAGTTCCTTAGAAAAGCATCTTAGTGTAGGATGTCTCTGGAATCCTAGAGAAAATGCTGGCTGTTTTTTCTTTGCCTGTGGCTTCTGTTTATTACTGCTTTGGAAGCTGAGCCCTCACCATTTAGCTGCCACAAGGGAACAGAACAAGAAGAGAAGCAACATGTCACTGGTAGCAAGGTAATAACAGCTGTGGAAATGCATCACAGGATTTCGGGGCTGAAGCTTGCATGTGGCACCTCTGTGACAAAGCAATAATCAACTTTTCAGGCTCAGACAGTTGGGTCTGTGTGCAAGTTATGTGATCCATACCAGATGTAGGAAACAAGTCTTCACCTGAATATTCTCTCTGTGGCATAAGCAGACAAAAATAGCCTCCACTTTCCTATTGCAGAGAGCGAGGGAAATGCACACTCAGCCCACTTCTCATAAGCAAGTTTCTTCACTACCCCATTTCGGAAAGTCCCACACGTGGCTGTGGGAAGCAGTCCTTCTCAATGATATTTTCTTCAGCTTCACAGATTTTTCTGGAGGAAATCTCAACGGCTCTCTGCAGCAATAACTTTGTTGCCTTTCTTTCCATCCCTGCTCACAGAAAGGCTGGTGGGTGAAATCAGCCATGACAGAGAAAGGCTCTTAAGAAATTTGGATAGGTCAGCAGAAGTAGAAAGTCAGGACACATACTGCAGCAGGACATGCATTCTGCTTGATAAACTGAGACTTGCAGTGTTACCCTTTGCTTCCGGTAACAACCAGTCTCCATTTTTTTTAGTTTTTTTTTCAGCTAGAACTTTCAGCCTTGGAGTCGTTTGCATTTTTTAATATATGTACAGGACAAAAGCAGAAGCAAAGGTTTTTACAATGGGATTTTCTCTAGGGCTGTTGTATATGCTTTTACAGCTGCAAAATCTGAACTAGAAGAAATAATACTTAAAATGTATAAAACCCCAGAATATTTAAATGTTTAAAAATGTTAAATGTTTAAAAACAGAACTTCTGGGGAACAACAAATTTGCACTATTTCCCATTTTACCAGAAAAATATATAACGTCTTCTCTATCAATGCGTTGTATAATGTAGAAAATCTCATGTGCTGGAACTCTGGACACCAAGCTACCACATCCGGACAGGTTCATAGGATCATAGGATGATTGAGACTGGAAGGGATTTGTGGAGCTCACCAGGTCCAATGCCCTTGCTCAAGTAAGGCCACCTAGAGTCAGTTGCCCAGCACCACATCAAGACAGCTTTTGAATATCTCCAAGGATGGAGATAGCAAAATCAAATGAAGGTTAAACACTTTCCAGTTGGAAGAAGATACCCAGGTCCTTTGGACATACCAAAACACTTCTCTTCTAATGTCCTTAAACAAAATGAATTTGCACACCTGAGGATGAAAACATTACTGGTACAGACCACAAAAACTTTGCCCCTGAAATGCTTTAATATCTTTTTTGGATCTTATTTTTGGATCTCTCAGGAAAAAAAGAGGGAGTAGGGGAAGAAAAAGGGGTCCTTTCTAATGTAGGAAGCAAGCACGTTACTTTGATGTAAATTATAGATAGTGAAAAGTTCCTGAATGTGCAGCAGGACCACCGTGGTGGGCTTGATGCCAGGTACCCTCTAAAGCAGCTTTATCACTCCCCCTTCTTAACTGGACAGGGGAATGAAAATATAATTAAAGGCTCGTGGGTCTAGATAAGGACAGGGAGACATCGTTCAGCAATTACTGTCACAGGCAAAACAGACTCAACTTGAGGAAAATCAATTTAGTTGATTATGAGGAGGATAATATGAAATAACTAAATTTTAAAACACCTTCTCCCCACTCCTCCCTTCTTCCTAAACTCAACTTCACTCCCAATTTTCTCTACCTCCTCCTCTGAAGCAGTGCAGGGGGACAGGGAATGGGGGCTGGGATCTGTTCATGACCCATTGTATGTGCCAATCATTCTTCCTCAAGGGAAGGATGCCACATAATCTTCCCGTACTCCAGCATGGGGTCCCTCCCACAGGAGACAGCTGTCCATGAACTTCTTCAGCACAAGTCCTTCCCACAGGCTGCAGTTCTTTATGAACTGCTCCAGTGTGGGTCCTTTCTAAAGGGTGCAGTCCCCCAGGTACAGACTGCTCCAATGTGAGTCCCCCACAGGGTCACAAGCCCTGCTAAGAAACCTGCTCAAGCGTGGGCTTCTCTTCCTATAGTCCAGCCAGGACCATTAGTCCAGCCAGGACCATGCTCCAGTGCAGGCTTTCCATTGGGCCACAACCTTTCCTTTGGGCATCAACCTGCTCCAGCAGGTCAACATCTGCTCCATCATTAACCTCCTATGGTGGATATCTGCTCTACTGTTAACGTTCACAGGCTGCAGGGGGACAGCTGCCTCACCATGGTCTTCACCATGGCTACAGAGGAATCTCTGCTCCAGCACCTGGAACACCTCCTCCCCCTCCTTTTTCACTGACCTTGGTGTCTGAAGAGCTGTTGCTCTCACGTTTTCTCACTCATCTCTTTGGTTGTAATTGCACATTTTTTTCCTTCTTAAATTTATTATCACACAGGTGCTACTGCTGTCACTGATTGTCTCAGCCTTGACCAGTGGCAGGCCCATCTCAGAGCCAGCTGGCATTGGTTCTATCAGACAAAGAAGATTTTAGCATCTTCTCACAGAACCCACCCCCGCAGACCCACCCCCCCCCCACCCCCCCACA